>VMDO01015575.1:0-50666 GCA_007922755.1 Pedetes capensis
GCAGTATATGAGTGTGTTTTCATCTGGTCTTTTTAGGGAGCCCTGCTGCAGAGGTGGAGGTGGCCCAGAGCTGAGTCTCACTCACTAGGGACACGTGTGGTTGGGTGTCATGAGCACTTCGCCACTGCAAGGACCTGCTGGCCGGTTCCTCTGGACCCCAGCTGAACTAGTGCCCCAGACTGAATGCATTGCATTGAGGAAAATCATTTACTCCTGCAAAAGATGCTATTCTTCTAATGCTCATTTCACAGGAGATTGTGTGTGTGTGTGTGTGTGTGTGTGTGTGTGTGTGTGTGTGTGTGTGTTTGTTACTGGTTGGTTGAACTCAGGGCCTCGCACAAACTTTGCAAGTGCTCCATCGCTGAACTGCACTCCCAGCCCCTTTTTATCTTTTATCTGGAAACAGGGTCTTACTTAACTTCCGTAGGCTGCCTCTGGCTTCTGCTCCAGATCCTCCTGCCTATCTCCCAACTTGCTGGAGTTACAGTCATGCGCCACAGTGCCCAGAATTCATGCAGATTTTGATGTTGTTCTTGTCAAACATATTTTTAACTGAAGAAGTGGTGTGTATTTATGTATTCCTTGTTGTTGTTGTTGTTAGGTGCCATCGAGTTGGTATCCAACTCATAGCGACCCTCATAGGGTTTTCAATGGCTAAGTGCTTCGGGATTGCCTTGGGAGTGCATTGCCAGGCCCTTCTCCCATTTTGGGGGTGCTGGGAATTGAACTCGGGGCCTCAGAGACTGCAGCGCAGTGCTCTACCAACTGAGCTAAGTCCCAGCCCTACGTATTCCTTAGCCTATGCAATTCTTCAACTCTGCTTGTAGGCAGGGAGTAAGTATTTTCATGTCCCCTAAAACACAGTGACCTTGTTTTAGAGAACCCACTAGAGCGGGCAGCCCCCAGCTGAAAAGCTGTTTATTCTGCTGGGTTGGTAGTTTATTGATAAACCCAGCTATTTCTTTTTATTTATTTATTTGAAATTTTAAATGTACAACTTAATGGGATTCATTCTGACATGCATTTCATTGTGACATTTCCATATATGCATTTTGTTGTACATTACACAGATAAGTTCCCCCTTACCCTCTTGTGCACTTCCTCTCCCCGTCCCACCCCTCCACCAAAGTAAAGTGGACTTAGTGGAGAAGGGATAATTTGAGGAGCGCAAAGAAGGAGGGAGGGATCTAGCAAAAGGAGGAAATCCTGGGACAGGAGAGTGGGGAGAGGAGGAACAAGGAGGAGTGAGGAATGGGGGAGGGGGTGACCTCAGGGTGAACAGCCCAACTTTAATAGTCCTGGAAATAATTATAACAACACCAATAATACCAGAGAATGGTAATAATACAAATGGGCTAGAAAATCCATGTAATAGCACTGACAATGTAAACAGATCGTTCACTACAGAAAAAGTTTTCATCTGAAACATAATTGGGACCCAAGGATTTATAGGAAAATATTCCCACAGCTATTTCTGGGGCTCACAGCATCTCTCCTGCATTGGGATATTGCTTATTTTATTACAAGGAGTCGGAACTTTTGGGTTTTCCCATAAGGTTGAGGAACTCTTTTAAGACTGATTTCTGTCACCTACAGTTACTTTTTTTTTGTCCCTTTCTCCACAATGTCAACTTGCATTCTGACCCAGTGTCATGAGTTTTCTTGACATGGAATGGCCGGATTTGCAAGAGGCCTTACAAGGTGAGGGCTGGACAAGGAGGAAGTGGATCAGGTTTGTTGTTGTTAGGTGCCCTCGGACTCATAGCGACCCTCATAGGGTTTTCAATGGCTGACTGTTCCGGGAGTGCCTTGGAGAGTGAATTGCCTCGTCCTTCTCCCATGGATCAGGTTTATTGTCTCGAAAACGCTTTGTCGCCTCCTGTGGCAGGTAGAGGGCTTGCTGTGTCTCAGCTGTCCCTGGGGAGCTCTTGGGCAATGGGAAGCTGATTGTGCCCATGGTCACCAAACGGTCCTTGAGCGGGGGTTCTGGCTGTGGCGAGCTCTTCAACGTCCGTCGTTGCCTGCGGCATTCGTAGGACGCACAGGTGGTGGAAATTCCCCGGGGGCTTCCCCACAGATCTGCACCTCGCACGGCTTCGCCATCACATCCTGTACCCTTTCACGTCTCCTTTCTCTCGAATCTTCCCCGATAATGCCAGGCCAGGGACATTCTGTTCTGAGCTCATTAGCCAAGAATGTTACCAGACTGCCCTGCAGAGGGATTTCTCTGGCGTGGCCTCCTCCCAGTTGGGCAAAGAAATCTGACAGTCAGGCCGCCTTCACGAGAGACCAGCCAGGATTGCATTTCCTCTGCTGGGTCGCCTCAGTGCATAGACGATCTTACAACTAACTCCAGGGGATTAGCAAAATTGCTCGAATTATTAGCTCACTGGCAGACAGAAAAGTCCGATTGGTCTCTGGGATAGTTATCCTTGAATTCACTTCTCCACATGGTCCAAGATGAGGTTTTATCCTGCCAGAGGTAGTTGTTGTTAGGTTGTTAGGTGCCATCGAGTCGGTATTGGACTCATAGCAACCCTGTGTACAATAGGTGAAACACTATTGTCAGTGCTTCTCTGTTATTCATGGGGTTTTCAATGAATTGATTTTTGGGAGTGGGATGCTGGGTCCTTCTCCCAAGCCTATAGCACCTGGTGTTCCCAGCTAGTCTCCCATTCAAGGACTCACCAGGCCCAACCCTGCTTAGCTTCTGAGGTCTGATGGGATCGGACACCACAGAGCTATGGCTGTAGCTGCCGGAGGTAGTAAGACTTCTAATTCTCTAAGCTGGAAGACGATAATATTCAGGCTTCTTGTAGGAATCTCTGGGAAAGCTCGAGGCCAGGTTTCCAATCACAAATATTTATCAAGTGCCCGCCCTGGGGCAGGAGCTCTACTTTACACAGGCAATCCTCACATTTTGTTGCATTTTAGAATCCACTGGGAGTTTAGAGAAATCCAAGTTACATTCCATACCAGATACATCTCTGGGCACAAGACCCCCGCAGCAGGACTTTTTAAAGCTCCCTGCTATTGTTGGTAGGTGCTGTCGAGTCATGTCGGATTCATAGCGACCCTCATGGGGTTTTCAATGGCTGATTGTTTTGGGATTGCCTCAGGAGTGGATTGCCACGTCCTTCTCCCATTTTTGTGGTGCTGGGAGTCGAACCTGGGACCTCAGAGACTGCAGAGCAGCACTCTACCAACTGGGCTAAATCCCAGCCCTTAAAGCTCCCTAGGGGATTCTAATGTGCAATATTGCTTGGAATTTGTACTTTTTTTTTTTTTTTTTTGTTACTGGGGGTTGAACCCAGGGCCTTGTGCTTGCACTCTCTGCAAGTGCTGGACCACTGAGCTGTACCCTCAGCCAACTTTTTACTTTTTTTGAGACAGGGTCTTGCTAAGTTATGCAGACTGCCTTCGGTCTCAAACTTGCGATCCTTCTTGCCTCCGCCTCCACTGGGATTACAGGCGTGCGCCACCTTGCCCGGCTGAATTTGTGCTTCTTGACAGTGCTCCTGAACTTCAAATGAGTCAGCTGAGGATCCTGTTAAAATGCAGATTTTTTTTATGTTTATTATTATTATTATTATTATTATTATTATTATATTATTTTGCAGTACTGGTGTTGAACCCAGGGCCTCGTGCCTGCATGCTTTGCAAGTGCTGGACCACTGAGCTGTGCCCCCTGCCCTTTTTTTTTTTTTTTTTACTTTTTGAGATGGGGTCTCGCTAAGTTACAGGGACTGCCTCTGGTCTTGAACTTGCGATCCTCCTGCCTCTGCCTCCCGAGCCACCACACCCGGCTCAAAATGCAGATTTTGATTCAGGAGGTCTGAGGTGGAACCTAGGACTCTGCTTCTAGGGACGGCTAAAGCTGCCGATCTGCAGGCTTCAGTTTATTCATTCATTTATTTCGTTAATTAATTAATTAATTAATTCTTTCTTGTGGTATCAGGAATTGAACCTGGGGCCTTGCATATGGTAGACAAGCACCTGACCACTGAACTACATCCCCAGCCCCTGTAGGCTACATTTCAAATCCCTTTATTCCTACCCCAGGGCCTTCACACAAGCTATGCCTTTTTTCTCTGGAGCTACCTCCTTGGAATTCCCCCCCGGAGGTACCTTCTTCTTTAGCCCTTTAGATTTCCTCTAACTGGCCCATATATAGGAATCTCTACCCGCTTTCTCTATAATTCTCCATTATCAGACTGTTGGCTCACTTCCTGGAATTATGACAACAAATAATTATTTGTTTGTTTCCTTATTTCCTTGCTTTCTCAGTGATTTCTCTTACTAGTTAGGAGTCAAGATGGCGGAATCACATCTATCATTCCATCATCTATTTAAATTTTACTTAGCACCTTGTACCATAGCTGATACATACCACATCTAACAGAGAGCAGGGATTGGAAAGATACTTTATAAAATTCTTTTTTTTTTTTAATTTTTTGACGCAGGTTAGGTTTTATGGCAGAGGCTGACCTCACACGCACAATCCTCCTACCTCAGCCTCCCAAATGTGCTGGGATTACAGCCGTGCCCAGCTTGGTAGGTGCTTTTAGCATTAATGACGATGGGAATCCTGGCTAGTCTGATCAATTTTTTAGAAAGCTTTAGGTGAGACAAGAAACTAAAGTAAGAGAAGGGAGTAGCTTCAGTCCTGTCTGACCTGGCCTTTTCCCTAAAATTACCTTTGACTAACGGCCTGTGGTGTAGCTGCAGACGCTCAGTACCTGTAAAAGCCGAGCGTGGTGGACGGTAGGGAAACCCACAGCACACCCCATTCCTGAGACCATGAGTCATCGGTTCCCCAGTATCACCTCCTCAGGTCATAGTGGCTCACGAAGACAGCCACCAGGGTAAATGATCAACAGAGCGGGGCCATAAATGTCTCAGAAATGGAGGTAACCTTGGAGCTGGGTCGGTACTAACCTGATACCCTGTCCAAGGCCTTTGCTGGTGAGAGCCACCACCTCGTTCTCTGCCAGATCTGAGACTTCAGCGGCCATTTCCCTGTTTACCATATGGAAAAGGGACAGACATGGCTTACACACACCCACCCGCGTATCCGGTCCACAGGCAGTCCCAACAGTAACCACCGATTTTTCAAAATGAGAACTGAATAAACACATAGGGCAAACCCCAAAATGAGTTATGGTTAGAAGGTCTGTGCATGAACTAGACTTGCCATTCTGCTCTACCCCATTTAGAAAAGACCAAGAATCTTGTTTAACTCCTTACCTTAGGTTGTGAAGACATAGACTCATGACAAACCTTATTGATTTTCCAGAGTAGAGGTCCGAGGTATTTCTCAGCATTGGATGCTTATCGAGAAGGGTCACCAAGGTCTAACTAAGGTGATGTAGCGGGATTAAGACATGAGATGCAAAATTTACCAAGTCCTCGGAGGCCTAGAATGGGAGAAGAAGTGATAAGATATTGCCCTTTATTCCTCAGAAAGCTCAGCAAGGCACCAGAAGATTGACTGATGGCTGACCATCAGAGCACAGTCTCAGGCTGGGAGGCTGGCACTGGGACCAGGCTCAGAGCATCTCTGTTCATATCAGAGACTCCAGTCTGCTCAGCTCTCCTGTCTCCCTCTTCTTCAATTTAGTGCAAAGAGATTTCTGTATTATGTTCCTTTACACTTTTCTAAATAGGATAGAGTGGAATGGCAAGTCTAGTTTACGCACAGACATTCTAATGATAACTCATTTTGGGGTTTGCCCTACGTGTTTATTCAGTTCTCATTTTGAAAAATTGGCAGTTACTGTTGGGACTGCCTGTGGACCAGATAGGCGGGTGGGTGTGTGTAAGCCATGTCTGTTTCCCTTTCCATACGGTAAACAGGGAAATGGCCAGGAGGCACTGGCACGGTCTCTAGGGACAGACGCGTGGCATCTGTGAAATTGGTGATGCACTGTTGTTGAATCTGATGCATACGTGGAGGAAATTTTTGGTGAGATAGGCCACCTCTTGCTCACCTTTCCAGGGCCTGGAAACGAGATATTCTGTGGATTGAAGCCTCTATCAGTCTCGAAGCAAAAAGGCAAATCCGTAAGATTGGAGGAGGGGCAGAGAAAGTAGCATCACTGGTCCTTTCGCCAGGTAGTTCTAACCCTGAGAGAGGACAGAAATTTATTTTGCTGCTGCTGTTGTTGTTGTTAGGTGCCATGGAGTCGGTATCCAACTCATAGTGACCCTACATACAACAGGCGAAACACTATTGTCAGTGCTTCTCTGCTATTTATAGGGTTCTCAATGGTGGATTGATTTTGGGGAGTGGGTTGCCAGGTCCTTCTCCTAAGCCTGCAGTATCTCATATTCCCAGGCAGTCTCCCCTCCAAGGACTAACCAGGCCCAGCCCTGCTTAGCTTCTGAGATCTGATGGGATCAGATGCCACAGGGCTACGGCTGCAGGCCAAATTTAAAATAGACCTTCTTAAATTGGAGCTTCTGTCTGTATTCCTCCAACGTACACATTTTTCTTGGTTCTCACCTTTATAATAAAATACCACATCCACCTTCTTTCTGTCCTTCCCATATGCATTCCCGAAGTGAACACGTGTTTACCTTGTAAGCGTACAAAGACTCCTTCCCACCAACAGCCCTCTGCGTACTTGAACATAGATATGAGACCTGCGTTTGCTTTGTGTTCTTGCCTATATTTGATATATAAATAATTGTTTCTTGCAGTGATGATGCTAGACTCCTTGTGCTGGCAGATCCTTTATTCTCCTACTAATTAAATAGGCATTCACTTGCTCAACGCTCTATGGATTTTTGGAAAAATGTGGAACAAGTGAGGACTATTACCACTCTTGCACTTTCAACAAAGCAGACCCACTGCTCATTAGCGTCTACACAAATAGTTTTGTCACACTGTCCTCACTGGCTTCTAGGTGAGCCAGTTATCTGCTGCCTGGGGGTGGGAAGACATCTGTTGAAGGATTTGCAACAGGTAGCTTCCAATCCAGCAATCAACTCTCTTGAAAGAGACTAGAAGGAGATCCAGTAGTAGATGCCGTTAAGAAACAGATTGACTCCAAGGAAACAAGCTTGAAACCTAGGAAATCTGGGTCAGAAAGAGGTGGTGGGTAGTCTTGTAGGGTTGTTGTTGTTGTTAGGTGCCATTGATTTGAGTCTGACTCATAGAGACCCTATGTACAGTGGAATGAAATACTCCCCAATTGTCTGCCAGGCATACCATCTTATTTATGTTTAACCCCATTGTTGCAGCCACTGTGTCAATACATCTAATAGAGGGTTTTCCTTTTTTTCATTGACCTGCCACTCTCCCAAACATGATGTCCTTCTCCAGGGATTGGTTCCTCCTGACTACATGACCAAAATACATAAGACTCAATCTAGCCATCCTTGCTTCCAAGGAGCGCTCTGGTTGCACTTCTTCTAGGACAGATCTGTTGGTTCTTTTGGCAGTCCACGGTCATGTAGAGTAGCAAGTTTCTTTTCAGGTATTGCTGAGGGGCATTTCACGGTAGTAACAGTGGACTTTAAGATTTGATTCGATGCTTAAGCGTGCAATTTCAGTGGTACCTATGTCTTTAGACTTCAACTCCCACCCCACATTACGTGGTCTTGTCACTAAGGGCAGGGGATAGACTTTTAAACAAAGCCCACAGCCCATCTTATCATGGAGCTATCCATGTTTCTAGCTAAGGCTTTTGCCATTTACCTCCTTCCAGGCTGGGGGCTGGGAGCATTGCATGCATTTAATCTTGCTCTTTTTCTAAGAGTTTTATGGCTTTGGTTCTTGGGTTGTGGGTTTTGATCCAGTTTAAGTTAATTTTTGCGTATGGTGTAAGTAAGGTCCTACTTCATTCTTTTGCATGTGGATGTCCCATTTTCCCGACAGCAACTTTGGAAGAGACGATGCCTTCCTTACCGAATGATCTTGGTACTCTTGTCAAAAATCATTTGGCGCTATGTGATGGAGTTTATTTCTCGGCTCTCTCTTCAATTGCACTGGGCTGTATGTTAACCTTGCTCTCAGCACTACACCATTTTATTACAGAGGCATTGCAGTAACATTTGAAATCAGGAATGCATGATCTTCAACTTTATCCTTTTTAAAGACTATTTTGGCTAGTTAGAGTCTCTTGAGGTTCCATAAAGAATTTTAGGATGGATTTTTCTATTTCTGCAAAAAATCCTATTGAGATTTCAATATAGGTTGCCTCAAATCTATAGATTACTTTGTAGAATATTGGCATTTTTTTTTTTTTTTTGGGACTGGGTGTTGAACCCAGGGCCTCGCACTTGCATGCTCTGCAAGTGCTGGACCACTGAGCTGCATGCTCAGCCCATCTTGTTTTTTAACTTTTTGAGATAGGGTCTGACTAAATTACGCAGACAGCCTCTGGTCTCAAGCTTGTGATCCTCCTGCCTCCGCCTCCCGAACCACTGGGATGACAGGCGTGCACCACCACACCCAGCTGAATATTGATATCTTGACAAAGTTCAGTCTCCCAGTCCCGGAACACAGGGCATCTATTATCTTTCCATGTATTTGTGTCTGCCTTAATTTCTTACAGCAAGATTTTATAGATGTCAGCATGTCTGTCTTTTGCCTTGTTGGTTAAGTGTATCCTTAGGTATTTTATTCTGGTTGATGTTATTGCAAGAGGAATTGCTTTTTAATCTGGCTATTAGTATTCTGCGCTGGGATTTAGCTCAGTTGGTAGAGCGCTGCTTCGCAGTTTCTGAGGTCCCGAGTTCGATTCCCAGCACCACAAATATGGGAGAAGGACGTGGCAACCCACTCCCAATGCAACCCTGAAACAATCTGCCATTGAAAACCCTATGAGGGTTGCTATGAGTCAGACACAACTTGACGGCACCTAACAACAACAACAACAACAACAAGATTAGTATTCTGGGCTGAGGTTTAGCTCAGTTGGTAGAGCGCTGCTCTGCAGTCTCTGAGGTCCTGAGTTCAATTCCCAGCACCACAAAAATGGGAGAAAGATGTGGCAATCCACTCCTGCAATAGTCAGCCATTAAAAACCCTATGAGGGTGGCTATGAGTCAGACACGACTCAACAGCACCTAATGACAACAACATTAGTATTCTGTTTTCTAGGTGAAGACACCATCCTTAGCGGAGACGTTAAGTGACTTGTACCCCTCCTGGTAGGAGTGTTCTTCCTGAGTAGGAAGCCAAGATTTAATCTGAGACACACGACCCCAGGATCTGGTTCCTCAGTGACCCACTACATTGCCACAGGGGGAGGGGACCAGACTTTCAAGGTCCTTCAGGAGGGTGGACTCTGGCCCATTTGCCAGGAAAACTCAGGATCGTTGCAGGCTCTGTCCACTCCTCGGTGTCCTTCCGTCACCTTCCCGAGTCACCTTTCCCAACAGTTCATTGTGAAAGGAAGGCAAATCGTAAACAGCAGAGACCTTCGGCTCTGCGGCTTTGGAGCCTATGGAGATTTATGGCCTATTCTCTTCCCAGTGCTCCTTTTCCTTCCTTTCTTAACTAGACGCCGAATAGCTCTTATCTACTTTTGTTCTTTTCTTTCTTTTTTTAAAAAACATTTTACTTACAATTTCCTAGAATAATTCCAATAAATAATTGGAAACTGGTTTGCAGACGCAGCAATAAATTCTTTAAAACGGTGCTTTGTAGCAGCGACGCTGGCATTTTTTTTATTATGGATACGTCTGGGCTGTACAAGGACCCTTTTGTGTAACCTACCTCAATAAACTGATGAACCACACAGAGAGTTATTTCTCCCTGGCACAGTGGCACCAACCTGTTTCAGGGGTGGGATGGGAGTTCAGTAATCGCTCTCATGAGCGCAGCTTTCAAAGGCCTGAAGAAGAGCCTGGAAATACCCTAGGGTGCCTCCTGTTTTATTAGGGCATGGTTCTAAGAACTCAGTGGAGAACCGCCAAATGGGAGTCCTGGAAAAATGTCTGTTCTTATCAGTCTCTATACAAGCAAATGAGGAAATAATGGAGAAAAAAAATGACCTCCCTCTCTCTCTCTCTCTCTCCAGTTAATGGGCAAATTCTATTCATTCTTATTTGCCAAGATCTTCTTGTTCTCTCACTTTCCATCCTCACTGCACCACCTCCATTCAGAGCACCGTCTAAATTAATATCAGCCTGCAGCCGTAGTCCTGTGGCGTCTGATCCCATCAGATCTTGGAAGCTAAGCAGGGTCGGGCCTGGTTAGTGCTTAGATGGGAGACCGCCTGGGAACACCAGGTGCTGTAGGCTTGGGAGAAGGACCTGGCAACCCACTCCCCAAAATCAGTCAGCCACTGAAAACCCTATGAATAGCAGAGAGGCACTGACAATAGTGTTTCACCTGTTGTACAGAGGGTCACTATGAGTCAGATACCGACTCGATGGCACCTATGACAGCCCTCCTCGGTCCCCGTTCTCATCCTGGCCCTGATCTCCAGTAAAGACATACGCTGCCTGTCTCTCGCCTTGACTCCCAGCGCCCCTGACAGCTGACTCACGTTGCCTCAGGCCAGCAGCACAGACCCGGGTGGGAGTCAGCTTGGCAGTCTTGACCTAGACCCTGCCTTCCTCCATAAGCCACTCCCCTCAGACTCCGTCCAGCCGAGAGACCTCACTCAGGATTGTGAGGTCACTTCCTTGGGAAGTTTTCCTAAGAAAGGCTGAACAAACTTGCTTAGACAGCATGAGTCTAGCCTTCCATTCAGAGGTTGCCTCATCGTTTTAAAATCCTTCCCAACCCTCTTCCTACCCACTGCCCAGTGCCACGTGGGGAACAAAGAATCTCTGAGAGCTACAGGACATTTTTGACCACCTCATCTCTGGTTCAACTTCCGGCCACGTCACACAGGATGCTTTACGTATGGATGGATGTGGGAATTACGCAGGCTGAAAGAATCGTGGCGTTAGGATGGTACAATCCAAACAAAAACCACAGGAAGGAAGCACCTGTATTTCTCCTCGAATCATTAGACATTGTTCTTACTTATCTTATTCTTACTTTCAGTAAGAATACTTTACTTATTTATTCTTACTTTCAGTAAGAAATTCTGATCAGCATCCCGGATCATTTATTTCACCATTAGAGAGATTTCTGAGCTCTAAAAGTAACTTTCCTTTTGATCCTTGGGGCTTATTTTTTGTTCAATGGAGTAGAGAAACATCAGGGCTTTGTGAGTTAAGCCTTGCACTTACATCTGTGTGAAAGGGACAGATGTCAAGTCTTCCCTTCTGTAGATTAGCTCTGGGGTCAGGGCCACCATGGCAGTATGTCTTGAAACCACAAGGACAAATCCATGGCAGACATCAGAGTCGGGGTGGGAAAAATGCTTGTGAGGTTGCCCTCCAGCTGTGGGGTGCACGGAAGCCTGCCCAGGTAGGGAGAGGTGGATAACAGGCTTGGCCTGGAGGCTGCCATTTTCTTTCTCCTGAAATGTCTCCTCAGGGTGCAGGACTGCTGGGCTGAGCCCTGTCCTTCATGGTGGACATTTTGCATTGTGCCCAGATCATGGAAGAAAACAATGGTGCCATGAAAAAGGGGTCCCTCCGCTCACCCCACAGCCCTCTCCGGGCAACCTATCTCCCTTCTAGCTGTCCAGTGGTTTCCTATCAGGGCTGAAGTCCTGCCTGGCACAATGGCCCCCAGGCAGCCAGAGCGGGCCATTTCCTAGTATCTGTCCAGCGATCCTGACCCAGAAAGCCACCACAGTGGGTAAGAGGTTAAGAAAACACAAACAAATAGTGGAAATAAACTGGGAGATAAAAAAATTCTTGAGCCCAGTGGAACTCATGAGGCAGCATGGAGCACAATTCCCACTTGGGCCAGCCAGCTCTGCTCATGCTGATAAGTGAGGTGGAGAAAAACAAATGAATTCATATCTGATAACCCGGCGCATTGATAATGCCAAATTCCTTTCGCCTTTCTACAGCTCGGTCAGGGACTGGGGTAGATTAGCTCTTGCTGTGCAAAGGCTACAGTCGGTAATATTCACAGTAGATGCCACACAATGGGATATTTTTTAAGTTTAATTTATTTCACAGGAATTGTCCTGTGTCCCTGACCTGTCCTTCCCAAACCAAGACATGTCTTCATGTCCCCATACCCGCATTTAGAGCTGCAATTGATCGAAAGTCTGTCTCAAGTATGGCCATTGTTCCATTCATAAGTAAGAGCAGCCTAGCGCCCTAGGAGCCTGCAGCTGTAGCCCTGTGGCATCGATCCTGTCAGGTCTCAGGAGCTAAGTAGGGTGGGCCTGGTTACTCCTCGGATGGGAGACCACCTATGAATACCAGGTGTTGTAGGCTTGGGAGACGGACTCAGCAACCCACTCCCAAAAGTCAATTAGCCATTGAAAACCTTGTGAACAGCAGAGAAGCACTGACAATAGTGTTTCGCCTGTTGTACATAGGGTCGCTATGAGTCGGACACTGACTCGAGGGCACCTAACAACAATAACAACAAAGCACCCTAGGACAGTTCTTCTTTTGTTTTTGTGTGGTTGTTTGTTTGTTTGTTTTTCCAGTACTGAGAATTGAACCCAGGGTCTTACACATACCAGGCAAATGCTACATCCCTGAGCTGCATCCGAGGTCCCTTGTTTATTTTGCATTTTGAGACAGGCTGCCTCTCTGCCATTGAAACTGTGATCCTCCTGCCTCAGCCTCCCGAGTCACTGGGATTACAGGCCTGTGCCATGGTGCCCGGCTCCAGGAAGGTTTTCATTATTATTTTAATATTTTTGAGGGCATGGTGGGGGGGCAGTCCCTCCTGGATAGGAGCTCCCATTGTAGTGCCGATTTACATACGCACATCAAAGCTGTTCTCCTGGTAAGCTGGGCAAGGTGGCACATGCCTGTAATCCCAGAGACTTGGAAAGTGGAGGCAGGAGGATGGCAAGTTCGAGATCAGAGGCAGATTTTGTAATTTAGCAAAACCCTGTCTCAAAAAGTAAAAAAAAAAAAAAAAAGCTCTTCTCCTGGTCATTATCCTCCAATATCTAGCAACTGAGTGACCTTCAAAGAAAAATATGGTAAATTAGAGACAAAGGCAGGATTCTGAATGGTGGCTCTCTACCATGTATCAATTTCTTCTGAATCCAGCATCAAGACCTAGCACTCATGGACACCTGTCATGTATTCTTGGCTATGACAGAGCTTTGAGACAAAGACAGACTAGGGAGAAGGACCTAGCAGCCCACTCGTGAAGCAAACAGCCACTGAAAACTCTATGAATAGCAGAGAAACACTGCTAGATATAGTGCCAGAAAATGAGCCCCCCAGGCTGGAAAGCATTTAAGAAATGACTAAGGAAGAGTTGCCTCCTCAAAGTAAAGTGGACCTTAATGATGGGGATGGCGTAAGGGCCCTGGGACCTCCTTTTGCTAATGTGGCATGACTCTCGAAATGAGGGGAAACATAGTGGCTGCAACAATGGGGTCAAACATTAAAAGATCGTGTGCATGGCACAGTGTCAGGGAGTGTTTTTTTCTATTGTACGTAAGGTCACTGTGAGTCAGATTTGACTTGACAGCACCAAACAACAACATGTAAGATAGAATATAAAAAGTTAAAAATGTCAAATAATCTAGTGTCTATAAGCAGGGCATATGTAAAGTAGAAAGGAAGCCCTGGAGAGAAATTTCTGATTCCTTCAGGGCAATCTAAGGATTCATTTATACCAAAGATATTATTTAAGCTGGACCTTAAAAGATGAGCCAGAAATAAGCAAGTGAAAATTGTTTTTCAAATATAGCACTTGAGACAAAATGTTTAATAAGATGGACTTGGTTGTTTTCATCAAACAATATGATCAGTCATTTGAGGGCTAGAAAGAGATGAACACATAATAGTCTGATCAAGACCTTGGAGGGCTAGGGAAGGGGGCAGGGTGTGTTAGCAATATACAGAAGACATGGAAAATCAGGCTCTTACTTCCCCTCTGCCCCTCATTCAGCCTTTCCTCACTGACAGACAGACAAGTGGGTGTCCCGTTGTTATTGTTCTCATAGCAACCTATCAACTTACTTCGTGGAGCCCCTTAGGAAAACTATGTGATAAATGTTAGTGAAGATATTCACAGTCAAGGTTCTAGCCATCTTCTGGCTTTTCTCCCTTGAGTTGAAATTAATGGGTCACTCTAAAAACATGGACTTGATTTTGCTTTCCACCACCCAACGGGGGGCTTTGCACACAGTTCCCCCACTTCCTATTGCTCTGTGCTGCTGGTTCAAAGCCAGTTCTCAGAGTCCCAGAAAGCATCCTGTGGGTCCCCACTGGAGTAGAGATGTTGCCTGTCTCTTGCCTTCGGTCACTCCATGTAGGACGGTGGGGGAAGATGCCTTTTTGGTCCTCCGATGTTCTTACTTTTAAATATGAAGTCCAGGCTAAGTGCACTCTACAGTTTTGCCCAACGACTTTACATTTGAATTTTCCCTTTTCGTTCATTTCCTAAGGAAGAAGTCTTTGAAATCAATGGTGCCTTTGCATCATTAGAGGGCAGACTTCCCTTGGAGTAAGAGATGAAGGAGAGTTTTGAGAGATTAAAATATTTGCTATGAAGTGTTGTATTTGGCTCTTGGCGGGCGAGCATGGCAGGGAGGAGGGGGGAGTGAGGAAGATGATGGAGTTGCTCACTGACCCCAGAGCACCTGTCCTCTATCAATCAAAGCTCTTGTCTATAGCAGAAGGTGTTGAACGACAGGTCCCATTAGGAGGTCATGAAGTCAGCTTATTGAATCATGAATGGCATTTTAAAATGAAACCCAACAGAATAGAAAATAGAGTATATTCTGTGTTGTAAGGAGACATGCTGGTTTGTGAAATTTGGTTTCCTAAATCCATGTGCGGGCTGGGATTTAGTTCAGTTGGTAGAGCGCTGAGCTGCAGTCTCTGAGGTCCCGAGTTCGATTCCCAGTACCGCAAAAATGGAAGAAGGGCCTGGCAATCCACTCCCAAGGCAATCCCGAAACAGTCAGCCATTGAAAACCCTATGAGGGTTGCTATGAGTCAGACTCGACTCGACGGCACCTAACAACAACAACAATATATCCATGTGCACCTGCATCCATAGCCCTGTGGCATGCTATCCCGTCAGATCTCCGAAGCTAAGCAGGATCGGGCCTGGTTGGTACTTGGATGGGAGACCGCCTGGGAACACCAGGTGCTGTAGGCTTGGGAGAAGGACCTGGCAACCCACTCCCAAAAATCAATCCGCCATTGAAAACCCTATGAACAGCAGAGAAGCACTGACAATAGTGTTTCACCGGTTGTACGCAGGGTCGCTATGAGTCGGATCCCAACTTGGCGGCACTTAACAACAACATATCCATGTGTGTGGGGGTGCCCACTGAATCACAATATATGTACACCTCCAGCAAGCTGCCTCTTCAATCTAGTTAAGAGTTTGGATCATTTCTGGGCTGTTTTCCAGTTGCAAAACTGAAGAGCATGATGTGTTCTGTTGGGTGTGAGTATGCAGCGTCAAATCTTTGGGGCTAAAGGATCAAAGTAACCCCTTAGGGCAAACATTTAAACTATTTTTGTGCCTGCGGGAAGATGGGAATCTAAGATCTGGATGAGGCAGTGCAAGACTTACACAAATAAATCAGAAAATAAGAATAAGGACTTCAGAATCTCAAGGATGTAGAATGCATTTTAGTTCATTGAGAACACCAACGTTTTCTGCCTGGGAACTCTTGGTACTTTTCCTGTGTTATAAGACCTTTTTTAAAAAAATTCTTAATAAACAGAATATCGGCTTTGAATTCAGACTTGCATTCAGATCCCCGATCCGTCATCATTCTCTATTGTCTGGGGAAATTACGTAAACTCTTTCAGTCCAGTTACATAATCTCTAAAACTGGGATAATAGAACCTTGGACACAGAGTAATTTTAACAAATAAGTCAGCTAATAAGTATAAGGCCTGCAGCCATAGCCCTGTGGCATCCGATCCCATAAGATCTTGGAAGCTAAGCAGGGTTGGGCCTGGTTAGTCCTTGGATGGGAGGCTGCCTGGGAACACCAGGTGCTGTAGGCTTGGGAGACAGACCCGGCAACCCACTCCCAAAAATCAATCTGCCGTTGAAAGCCCTATGAATAACAGAAAAGCACTGACAATAGTGTTTCACCTGTTGTACACAGGGTAACTGAGTCAGATACCGACTTGATGGCATCTAACAACAACAACAACAACAACAACAATAACAACAACAATAAGTATAAGAGATTTACCCCAGTCTTTGTAAATAGGAAGCTCTTAATTTAAAAAGAAATGATCATTCTCATGGTAGGAAAAAATTAAACTATTTTCTCCTCCTCCTCATCCCAAAAGCCCAAGTGCAGAATAAGAAATGTGATGGCTGGTAAACCAATATAAAGATCCCCACTGGATGAGTTGCAACTTTATCCTCATCCCCCCGGGAGAAACTACTCTTCTGTGAGAATAATAAATTAACACAGATAGCAAGCAATAAAAGCTGTTCGCAGCTCATGTTCTCCGCCATCAAGCTGCCTCTTCAATCTAGTTGAGAGTTTTTGGATCATTTCTGGGCTGTTTTCCAGTTGCACAAACTGAAGAACATGATGTCGCTGTTCGGTGTGAGTCAGTGAGCTGCTGACTTGGAATAAATCCCTAAATGGGATTCTGCTGCCCACCTTATTTTGGGCCACGATCCTGAAGGATTGTGTCAAGTGGCAGCTTTTAGAGTGTCCCTACAGGATATACAGGGATTTTGAAAAGGAGCATCTAAAAGTCTATTATTTGTGAATATCACCAGTTGTTGTTGTTAGGTGCCGTCCAGTCAGTGTTCGACTCATAGCAACCCTACGTACAACAGGTGAAACACTATTGTCAGTGCTTCTCTACTGTTCATAGGGTTTTCAATGGTGGACTGATTTTGGGGAGGGGGTTGCCAGGTCCATCTCCTAAGCCTATAGCACCTGGTGTTCCCAGGCAGTCTCCCATCCAAGGACTATCCAGGCCCAACCCTGCTTAGCTTCTGAGATCTAATGGAATCAGATGCCACAGGGCTACGGCTGCAGGCACATCACCAACTAGACATGATGAAATTCATGTGACCTTTCTAAAAGACGAAATCTCTTTTCCTAAAGGTCATCTTGAGTCCTCTCTTATGGTCAACAAATGTCAGGGAACCTAGACTTGGAACTTTGCAGGTGTCCAGAGTGCTGCATCGTGTTGTTGTTGTTGTTGTTGTTGTTGTTGTTGTTGTTGTTAGGTGCCATTGAGTTGAGTCAGGTCCGACTCATAGTGACCCTCAGAGGGTTTTCAACGGCTGATTCTTTCAGGATGTGTAATTTTTTCAGTTGAAAGACACTAGAGTCCATCTAGAACAAATCCTTCATTTTGTAGGTGAGGAAATGAAGCCCAGAGAGATTAGATTATCTTCCCGATTTTGCCATGTGATTAGTGTGTGGCTTAGGACCTGATTTCAGACATTCTGTCTCCAACCTCAATACAGTTTCCACTGTATTCTATATCCTCCAACAATGGGTATAAAGTCAAGACAGTTCTTATAGTTTAAGGTCATGGCAAAACTATTGGGAATAACTTCCACAAAGCTGGGCAGCCAATTCCCACTATGCCTGGCCATAGGAGAGACTTTCCAGGAGAGGCAGGAAACTGGGCTTTCTGCCACTCCACATCCTATATTTCTCTTTAAAGCACAGAAAGGAGAGATTCCCTTTCTGAAGGACACTTGACTATAACGTTCAAAAGCTCCACAAGTGTCCATGACCTTCAACTCAATGACTCCACTCCTAGAACTTAATCATAAAAACACAGTCTCAATGAAGGGAAAGAATTAGCTACCAAGATGACTTGACATTGTTTTTATAACAATAAGATCCTGTACCCGAGAGAATTGTTTAAATACGCCCTGATATATTTATATCATAGTTTATTTTATTTTGCAGCCATAAAAATGATATTGTAAGAAAACAGTATCTAATCACCTGGGGAAATGCTCTTGATATATTGCTCAGGAAAAGCACCTTACAAAACAGCATGTTCAGAGTGATTCTAATTTTGCAACAAAAATCTGTATTTATACTTATATTTGTTTAAAATACAGACTCAGATGAAGTATTCCAATGTATCAAATATGACTGTTAAAATGAGCGGTCATTAATATTTTTCCCTTTGGGTTTTGTTGTAGTTTCCAAAATTTTGAACACGGACAGATATTCTTTTTATAATGTGACTAAAATAGTATTTAGAGCTAAAGTCTGGTGTTGTCTGTCAAAGTGACTCTGGAGTATTCCCAACTAGATATGCATGTGCGTGACCATGTCAGGCCTTTAGCGGGGGGCCAATGGGAAGTAGGGGAGGGACACAGTCTAAAGTTCTACTTTGTGTAGTATTTTTAGTTCTTGGGATAAATCATATTCACACCAAGCACAAAATATTTTAATGATTTCTTCTATACCACTTTAAGGTTATATATCTCACACTGTTTTAGAACAAGTCCTAGTTGTTAGGTGCCGTCCAGTCAGGTCTGACTCATAGCAACCCTATGTACGACAGAATGAAACACTCCTCAACACTGTGCCATGCACACGATCTTTTTATGTTTGAGCCCATTGTTGCAGCCACTGTGTTTCTTCTCATTTTGAGTCATGTGATATCAGCAATGAGATGTCCCAGGGGCTCTACTCCATCCCCATCATGAAGGTCAACTCTACTTTGAGGAGATAAGTCTTCCCCAGTCATTTCTTGAATGCCGTCTAGCCTGGGGGGCTCATTTTCCAGCACTATATTTTACAGTGCTTCTCTGCTATTTGTAGGGTTTTCAGTGACGAATTGTTTCAGGAGCGGCCTGGGGGTCCTTCTCCCTAGTCTGTCTTAGTCTGGAAACACAGCTGAAACCTGTCCACCATGGGTGACCCTGCTGGTATCTGAGATACTGGTGGCATAGCTTTCATGTCACAGCAACACAAAAGCCCCCCATAGAACACCCAGCTGCAGACATGTGGGGGAAGTCTTAGGCACCAAAAAACTTATGACCTACCTGTCTACTCACATTTTCATTTGGAAACCAGAAATTTCAGTTATATAAAATTAGAGAGAAGTCAAAGCAAACACACTGCAGTGTGTTGGCAATATATAAGAAGCATATATTTGTGTGAAAATTGTATGATCTTAGCTCTATGATTTCAAGTTATCATTTCATGTTTAGGAAGCCTCAAACTAACCCAGACTTGTTTTTTTACATCTGTCTTGCTAGTGCACTGTAAATTACTTCAATGGGACAAATTTACCAATGGCCCATGTCATCTGGAGCTATGTCCATTCAAGTGCCCACTGGGGGCTTCTATCTGCTCCAGCACCACAGAGTACGATGCAGGTTAGTTTGGTGATTGGGAAAATATGGGTCAGAGATAGAGGTCATGCAAAAAAGTATCATGACACATTGTGTGGCGAGTCCCACAAACTTCATCAAACTAAATGGGTAAGAATGAAGCTGTTGTTGTTAGGTGCCGTGGAGTCCTGTCTGACTCATAGTGACCCTCATAAGGTTTTCAATGGCTGACTATTTCAGGATTACCTCAGGAGTGGATTGCCACATCCTTCTCCCATAATAATGAAGCTAGACCAAGAGTAATTTGTAATTAAAAAGTAAGAATGCCCACTGACAACTCAGGGCAGCCAAGACCAAAGGGATGAGGTGCTAATCTGAAAATCACCTTCTCAAAATGCTTGCCTGGGCACCGGGGCCGGGCCGTGCTGCCGAGAAGCTCAGTTTTACCGAATACAGGATCAATGTGCCCAGCACAGTGCAATACAAGGCTGGTCTTGGCTCCTGGGAAGGAAGTTTGTGCGATTTGTAACACTTTGCCCAGCAGATTAGTGCTAAGTGGCTCAGTGTAGAATCCAGGGATGTGATCTGTCACCTGCCTGTAAGAATTTAGGAAATGTCTCTCGTTTTCAGATCTGTGTTTTCTGAGGGCCACTGCCCCAGGTCGCCCCTCCCAATCGTCATGAGTTCAGGAGCCCCTGAGAAAGGCAGCGAGGGACTGAGTCGGAACCTCGTTCACTGCTTCGCCCAGAGCTCCCGGATGGCCAGGCCGAGGCTGGAGAAGTCTGCAGAACTCCAGGAGGTTGCTCTCCCGTTTCTCTGGGCCCTCTCCTGCCCTTCCCTCTCTCTCCCTCTGGCTCCAAGTCTAAGGAGAGCCAGAAATAGAAGGCTGGGTTTGGAGTCCATCCCAAGCTTTTGTTTCTAGGCTGGTAATTTTCCATCTTTTCTCGGTTCTGCCACAAGCCATCGCTCATCTCTGAGGGATAATTTTGCTTTGCTGTCCCTGCCCCCATATTCTGCAGAAATAAAAGGGGAGCTTTAGGACTTTAAAAACAAAGCAAAAGCGGTTGGACCTTCTTCAATAACCCCCATCTTCAGGGGAATTCGTGATTAGGAGAAAATTCCTAAGGAGGCCCCCTGGAGAAAACCCAGGAATCCCAACCAGCGGACAGGCACTGGGATGCCTGGGTTTTTGGAGATTTTAAAAATCATCTGGGATTTATGTGATGGGTGGAGGATGTGGAGTCCAGCGTTTGGGAGGGCTTTGCATAACGGTCTCCCGTCAGAAGATGGCTTGGCCTGTCAGCTGCGATGCCGCCCTGAGGATTTGCATGTCTCCTTTCAAAGCAGGGAGCAGCCGTCTGGAGGCCTTGTGACCTAACAGACACGGAGGGGACATGAGCGATGGTGGAGCCAGGCTCGGAGGCCAATTAGGGCTCCCAGACTTCATGGCGCCCCAGTGGTCCCCGGCTCCTGCAGGACCCAGTAGCCCAGGCTGCCCAGTCAGAATGAGTCAGGCCTGGCACCCCCTGGCCCTTGGGAGCTCCTGTTTCCTGCTCCCCGCCTGTCTTCTTTTCTCTCTGTTCCGTGAGCCTCTCTGGGCTTCCCCTGGCTTTGTGACTCTCCTCCTACCTGGACTTGCTCTCAGGAAAGGTCCTGACGTTTGCCTGATGTGTGCGTCTGTAGAGCTGGGTGGCCCACTGCCTTCCCAAATGTAGCGATCTCTCTCCCGTTTTACCAGAAGGATGCAGAGGGGGTCAAGTCCCCTGGAAAGGCTGGAGGGAGTGTTCTGGGGTGACGGGGAGCTCCCAGATTCCCTGGGATCATAGCTCGTTCCTTTCCTGCAGAAGGTTGACTTCAGGTGGAATGGTGGAAAGGTGGGGATTTGAACCAGACATGCTCCCTAGCTGCCTCCAGCTCTCTTGTAAAATTTCCAACAAAGACCTTTGATTTTTCTTTTATCAGGAAAGAAGCTGGGCAATCCAAAGGTGCTTCTTCATGCCTTTACTTACCCTCTCCCAGCTATAGGGAACTATGGGGGCAAGATGCCTACATTAGCTGTGCCTCAGTTTCCACCTCCATAAAATGGGTGTAGTAATAGTAACACAGGCATGTGTTGAGGAAGGAAGTTTCAGTTCATGATGACCCACATGTAGACAGTGATCTCTTAAGATTATTATAGTGCTGAGGAATTCTTACCATCTATTGATGGCGTTTCCTCCTGTGTCTGTCAGCTTGTCATGCTGTGGGGGCTTGAGTGTTGCTATGATGCTGAAAGCTATATCACTGGGATTTCAGATACCACCCATGGTGGACAGGTTTCAGCTGAGCTTCCAGACTAAGACAGACTAGGGAGAAGGACCTGGCAGCTCACTCCTGAAACAGCCATTGAAAACTCTATGAATAGCAGAGAAGCGCTGTTAAGTAGGGTGCTGGGAAATGAGCCCCTTAGGCTGGAAGGCATTCAAGAAATGACTGGGGAAGAGTTGCCTCCTCAAAGTAGAGTGGACCATAATGATGGGAATGGAGTAAAAGCCCTGGGACCTCCTTCTGCTGATGTGGCATGATTCAAAATGAGAAAAAACACAGTGGCTGCAACAATGGGTTCAAACATAAAAAGATCGTGTGCACGGCACAGTGCCGGGGAGTGTTTTGTTCTGCTGTACATAAGGTCGCTGTGAGTTGAATTGGATTCGACACCAACTAACAATAACAACCATGCTACGAACACCTGCTGACCACGCAGGACAGGGATGGACAGCCTGGAGGCCATGATGTGGATGGGGAAGGACCACCCTGCCTGACACCCCTGTCCTGGTAGCCCCAGCCGCCTCTGGGTTGCTCACCTGATGGGTAAAGGGGATGAGAACAAGCAAACAGCACCACGTAGGAACTTTCCCTACGCCCTTGTCCCATGGGGTTAAACAGCAACAGAGGCAGAGCTGGAGATGAGGTTAAATAAACGCCCTTGCTCCTCAGACAAGCCATCAACAGACATGACCATGTCTGCCTCACAGAAGGGCACAGCTCGAGGAAGCCAGTGAACCTCTCAGCTCCTGTGGTCCTGTCTCACTTCTCTTATAGCTAAAGCCATTCCTCTAATACTCAATAAATCTCTAAGCAACCACAAACTATGCCCAGTGAACAAAACACAGAAATGTACCGTTCAGAGGAAGGAAGGGTCTGTCCCGAGGAACTAACCAGAGCTGGTCTGAGGCACCTGGATGGGACACTATTTTTGCTGTTTTATTTTATCTCCTCAGTTTTGGTTTTTAGTTCCCTCTGCTCTATGAGGTGGGGAGAGGAAAAAACAAAATTCCCTCCACAAGGAAAGAGACCCAAAAGGAAGGAGAGAAGTTACAAAAGAGAGGTCATGAGCAGTGGCTTCTACAGGTAACGCTGGAGAAAAAACTTTCTGCATCTACTTTTAGAATCTTTGCCCTTAGCTGGGCTTGGTGGCTCAGCAACTCAGAAGACAGAGGCAGGAGGATCGCAGGCAGCCTATGTAAATTAGCAAGACTCTGTCTCAAGATAAAAACTAAAAAATGGGCTGGGGGTGCAGCCTAGTGGTAGAGAGCTTGCAAAGCATGTGTGAGGCCCTGGGTTCGACCCTGTTGTTGTTGTTAGGTGCCGTCGAGTCAGTATCCGACTCATAGAGACCCTCATAGGGTTTTCAATGGCAGAGTGTTTCAGGATTGCCTTGGGAATGGATTGCCAGGTCCTTCTCCCATTTTTGTGGTGCTGGGAATTGAACTCAGGACCTCAGAGACTGCAGAGCAGCACTCTACCAAATGAGCTAAACCTCAGCCCAGAATGTTGTTGTTGTTGTTGTTAGGTGCCGTCGAGTCGTGTCTGACTCATAGCGACCCTGACAGGGTTTTCAATGGCAGATTGTTTCAGGATTGCCTTGGGAGTGGGTTGCCACGTCCTTCTCCCATTTTTGTGGTGCTGGGAATCGATCCTGGGACCTCAGAGACTGCAGAGCAGGGCTCTACCAACTGAGCTAAATCCCAGCCCCAACCCTAAGTACTGGAAAAATAATAACACTCATCTTCCTCTCTTTCTTTCTTTCTTTCTTTCATTCTTCTTTCTTTCTTTTTCTCTTTCTTTCTCTCCTCCTCCTCCTCCTCCTCTTCTTCTTCTTCTTCTTCTTCTTCTGATTCTTCTTCCTCCTCTTTTTCCTCCTCCTTCTCTTCGTCCTCCTCTTCCTCCTTCTCTTCCTCCCCTTCCTTCTCCTCCTCCTTCTCCTTTTTCATCTTTGTCCTTGAACTCTGCCACTCAGGGATGCAGAAAGAGAGATGCCATCCACACCAGAAGTCATCTCTCAGTCCAGCCCTTCCTCCTTGCACCTGGGCTGCATTTTCCTCTCCCCCAGCTGCAGTGGAGTCCTGTCGTCACAGCACCAGCCATCCCCGTGTTGAGCTGGCTCTTATGGAAACACATCCATCCCCCCAAGCACGGGGCCAGCATATTCACCTATGTCCTTTAAAACCTTAGTCCTTGGTATATTGAAGAACTGTTGTTTGAAAAGAGCCATACAATTTCCTCTGATAAGACACAGGACAGAAAATTATTTTGCTATTTGGTTTGACTAAAAAGCCTTGCATGGGAAAACATGTGTAAATTTCTTTCTAATCTGATGGTCGATCAGAAAGTAAGGGACAGAGCAAGAGAGATTGAAGATCCCCCCAGTACTTACCGTAATTGCTAGAGTTTTGATCTGGAATGTCCCCCAAAGACTCATGTTGAGTGCCTGGCCACCAGGCGCTACTGGGAGGCGGTAGGACCTCAGGAGACAGAGCCTAGCAGGAGGCAGTTAGGTGATGGGCATGCGCCCCTGAAGGGGATATTGGAGACCTGGTTCCTCCTTGGTTCTCTCTTTTTGCTGCTGAGCCACCAGGACGTGAGCAAACTTCACCTGCCCTCTAATTTCCCCATGAAATACTGAGTTGCCCAGACTAAAAGCAAACAGGACCACGTGACCAGGGACTGAAACCTTGGAGTTCATAAGGGCAAATAAACCTTTCCTCCTTCTAAGTTGACAGCCTCGGCTACTTTCTCACAGTAACAGAAAGCTGACCGTGACAATAGGCTATAACCCCAGTGTGATGAAGTTGGAAGGTGGCCTCCAAGCCAGCACTTCCTAAAGAAAACCCTAGCAAGCTCACATCCCAGCAAGTGGAGAGCTCCTGATTGGTCATGAGCTGTGAGGAAACCCAGCGCTTAACAATCTCCGCACAGGATGGAAGAGGCCTCCTCCGGTGCTTTAATGCCATCGAGGTATCAACCCCAAAATGTATCCTCGCTTGAGAGGACATTTTCTTTCCTCAGTTCCATTCTTCATTCAGCGTTCCTGACAGGTTTTCATAAAACAGTGATGGTTGGAACATGAATCCCTGTGGGTGACATGGTCGCCATAACAGTGACAGGAGCACCAAACCACGCTGGGCAGGTCCTTGTCCTTGCCACTACACATCTAGTTGTGGTTGTTGTTGTGTGCCGTCAAGTCGTGTCCAACCCATAGTGACCGTTATAGGGTTTTCAATGGCTGATTACTTCGGGATTGTGTCGGGAGTGGATTGCCACATCCTTTTCCCATCTTTGCTGGGAATTAACTCAATACCTTAGAGACTGCAGAGTGGCGCTCTCCCAACTGAGCTAAACCCCAGCTCATTGAAAACCCTATGAACAGCAGAGAAGCACTGACAATAGTGTTTCGCCTGTTGTACACAGGGTCACTGTGAGTTGGATACCGACTTGATGGCAGCTAACAACACATCTAGAGCCGATCTTATTTCAGGTGGCTTAAAATGAGCAGAGGAAGAAGGATGAGCACAGCCTGTACTCCATCCTGCCACCGCTTCTGCCGTGTCAGCCCCCCACCCTCCCCAACACCTTCCTGCTGGCCTCCCTCTACAGTACATTCTTGGATTCTTCTTCCTATTGATACGGAGGTCTCTGCTCTGGCCAGAATGGCTTGTGAAAATGACCGTGCGTGGCACCACCCCCATTGTCCTGGAGACAATAAAAGGATGTCTGATAAGCATCTCACAACAGATTTTTCTCCAGCCAGAGCCTATTGGCGGCACAGTTTTCCAAATTCTTATTCTACCTGTGGCTCCATGGAGCTGACCAAGACCCCTTGCCAAGAGAGGACATTGTTCCTCTGCTTTCGGAGGTGGTAAGTAAGCGCTTACTGGATTTGTGTGGATATTGTCTTAGAGCTGGCGACTTCTCACACTGCTAACCGGCAACAATAAATCTCTGCGTGTTCAAAGGACTTTTGAACTTTCTCAATCTTTCAGGAAAGGCTATTTGATTCCAAAAAATGTGAACAGGTACACTGTAGTCTGTATTCAACAAAGGGGTGGACTTCAGTAGTTATGTGAAAAATACAGACTTAAAAAAAGTTAGGTTGGAAATGGTGCTTTGCTTTATGGCAAAATCTCAAAAAAAGATTTTTTTTGGAGTTTGATGGAAGGGCTATTGTTCTTCCATTGAAGGTTTTCAACAATGGCTTGAGGCCCATTTTCAAGAACATTCTAGAAGGATGTGGGGGGGGTTGGAAACTAACTACTACACTGGATGATTTTTCATGCCAACTCTAAGAGCTAATATTTTTCTATGACTCCTTGGAGTATCCCTCCATGTTTAACATATAATTCAATTAAACAAATTTAAATTTATACACCTTATTTGTAGGAATATCTGTTGGCTGAAACAAAACTCTTATTTATGAGGTTGTGATCAACTGTACTTAGTATCTGTGCACAGTTCGTAAGGCTCTACACGAAGCACTTTCAATTCCAAGAAGCTAAAGAGAGTCCTCCACCTGCATTAGCTACTGAAGAGGCAAGTCATGTTGTTGTTGTTAGGTGCCATCTAGTTTGGTTTGACTCATAGCAACCTTATGTACAACACTTTCTGACACTGTGCCATTCCCGGTGCTATTGTCAGTGCTTCTCTGCTATTCATAGGGTTTTCAATGGTGGATTCTTTTTAAAGAGTGAGTTGCTGAGTCCTTCTCCCTAGCCTGCAGCACCTGGTATTCCCAGTCTGTCTCCCATCCAAGGACTGATCAGGTAGGATCACATGTCAGGGTGCTATGGCTGCAGATACAGACAAGTTTTCTGTAGACAGGAATTTCATTTTTAAATATCAGATGGTGGCAGTTGACTTCAGAGTTCAGATGAAAGAGAGAACATTCCAGATGGTGATCAGATTTAAGATTTCATTAAAGAAGTGAGATTTAAATTGTCCTCTGAAAAATTCTTTTGCTATGTGTTCGTACCGCTTTCTTTTTAATCCTAAATTCCTGTTTGATCAGAAATCAGTCGAGAACACCAGCTCCTTCTACTGCTTCGTAAGTGTCTCTGATAGTCACAGAAGTAAGCAGACGCAGAGGACAACCGGAAGTTGATTTTCAGGACAGCTAGAATTTTGACAGGTAAACGTGATGGGGGGAGAGAGTTGCTCATGGACGATCCACGTCCTTAAGAATTCTTGGTCATCATTTAGCTTCTTGATGTCATCTACTCGGTTTAAGCTTACATATTTTCAACATAATAGTTACCAAAATAAGAAGAAACAGCGGGAGGCAAATTAATGACTCAGAAACTCTAGGTCAGAATCATCAAAGAGACGATGATTGCAACATTTGACAACTATTGAGAACAGCTAGCATGGGTCCTTCTAACACAATGTCAGTAAGAAGGAAGAATTCCAGGGATTGGACGGAGTTTTGTAACATTTGGTAAACACAAAGTTCCTCCATTTTTCTGTACACCACATGTACGACATTTTCTATTCCCATAAAATTCCACTGACCCTTAAATAATCCAGATCCAGTGACATTATTACAATTCTGTCTGTTAAAATAAAATAAATGAACCAAATTCTCTTCGGTCTCTCTATTTGAAAGTAAAACATCTTCTCTAAGCCACTCAGATACAGTTTTGGTAGAAGATTTTCTGTCTTGAGAATATTTTTAATAATGTACTAGACTACAGCTGGGCGCGGTGGCACACGCCTGTCATCCCAGCAACTAGGGAGGCAGAGGCAGGAGGATTGAAAGTTTGAGACCAGAGGCAGTCTGTGTAATTTAGCGAGACCCTATCTCAAAAAATAATAAAAAAAAATGGCCTAGGGGTACAGCTCAGTAGTCAGCACTTGCAAAGCATGCAAGCGCGAGACTCTGAGTTCAACCCCCAGTACTGCAAAAAATAGATATAATAATAATAGTAATAATTAATAATAATAATGTACTAGACTGTGCAGAAACCAGACATTTGTTATAAATATATAGTTTCATGATAGAATATACTTTTGCTTGGCTCATTCATGGTTTTAAATCTTTTACTAGAATTGATAGGATATGTTTTCCTAAGTAATTGGATTTCAGTGGCTTCTATAACCTGATTTTTTTTGGTGAGGCAGAAGGAAGCAAAATCAATGCACACGAAGCACCCAACTTCATCTACGTGGGGAAAATTCAAGAGTTTACAATTATTCAAAGTGCATGTACTCAGCCTGTTGCTAATGACTCTTTGTGTATCAAGAAATAAATCTTGATCCACTTCCCATCTGGCTAGGGAAAGACGATTTCTGCAAGTGACCTAATTAGCCAAACATATCTAACTTCTTAGTGAGAGTCATAATATTTAGGGTGAAAGAGACATAATGGGGAGTCAGAGCCATCTGGCCGGGGTTCAGGGGAAAGTAGATGCCGATCGGATCTTTGAGCTGACCTTCATTCTGGACAGGCATGAAGTCAACACACACTGGGAAAAGGGCATTCTGATCATGAGCCAGCAGAACCATCACGCAATCAAACCCAGAAACAGAAAGCAACATTAAGAGCAAGCAAAGGCACCCTTCCTGATTGGTGCAGAGGCGCTCTGGAGGAAGAGTGTCCTAGGTGGGTGGGTAGCTAAGGTGTGGTCAGGTGAGGCTGGGCTCTGAAGTTTGGACAGAAAGTGTTTCTGAGAAGGTGATCCTTGGATTTGTGTACTATCGTGAGGAGCCCTGGACAGCCCCAGGCTGGTCAAGGCATTGCCCTACAAGTAAAAAGAACCTGCTTGCTTTTTCAGTTACAATATAGATGTAAATTAGGAGATGCAATGATCTCATCCCCAGTGGGTTTTCTTCATTTTTTTTTTTAGCACATAAATTTTCTTGTGCCTTTGGTGACTGTCGCCGGTTGTTTTCTAGCTTAATTCCAAAGACAAGGAGAGCGAAAGAGGCAGTCAACCACTTGGAATCAGACAGCTTTCTCTTTCCCTTTGTTTTCAAAGCCAGCTTGTGCTTGAGCCTCCACTTGTATTTTTTTACATGTATCCCATACTTATTAGCCAGATGTGGCAGCTGTCCAGGGTAATAATTAAGAATACAGAGCTTGCAGCAAGAGTCCGGCTGAATGGACACCCAGCTCTGCCTCTTTCCAGTGCATCACCTGGAGGAAGCTCGTTTTCCCAATTTCTTCATAATGAAACGAAGACAACAATGATAATAAAACTACCCACCTTATAGGAATAAATGTGCATATATAATACGTAACATTTATATTTGTATATACAGTTGTTCTGGGCTGGGATTTAGCTCAGTGGGTAGAGCGCTGCGCTGCAGTCTCTGAGGTCCCGAGTTCAATTCCCAGCACCCCAAAAATGGGAGAAGGGCCTGGCAATCCACTCCCAAGGCAAACCCGAAAACAGCCATCGAAAACCCTATAAGGGTCCCTATGAGTACCGACTCGACGGCACCTAACAACAACAACAACAATACAGTTGTTCTAGTTTGGATCTGGAACACCCCCCAAAGGCCCACAGGTTAAAATCTTGGTCCCTAGCATGGCACTTGCAGAGAAGTGGTGGGACCTTTAAGAGGCGGAGCCTAGTGGGCATTGGGGGCGTGCCCTCGAAGGGAAGCGTGGTCAGTCAGCAACTCCCCTCCTCTCTTTTCCATGCCTGGCCATGAAGTGAGTGGTTTTACTCCACCATCTGCTTCTGCTACGACATGTTGCCCTGTCACAGGCCAGAGGAATAGGAACAACTCACCACAGACTGAAACCTGCAAACCTCTGAGCCAAAATATACCTTTTCTCTTTATAAACTGACCATCTCATGGATTTGTTACAGTAACGAAAAGCCAATTAACATAACAGGTTTTCAAATAGCGGTTGGCACAGAAGCAGCAATGGGTAGGTATTAACTATGATTATTTTATAGGAACAAACTGATATTTTATCATAACCCAATGTTTAACACTTTATCGTATCCATAGAGAGCACTGTAAATTCTGGGTCTCAGATTAAAAAGGTTTGAGAGTCAAAACTGCAATTACATAGTTTTTGCTCATAAGCTGATGTGGTGAAAATTATTTTTATGGGAGATGAGTTCACTTTGCTCTCTTTTCCACTCCTCATCACATACGTTTTACCTAAACAACTTTACCCATCCCCGTGGCTCCATTTATATATAGTATTTCTTATATGTGGATGTCCAAATTCTAATCTCCAAGTCTGATGTTTTTTCTAGCTCCTAGCTTTTATATCCAGTTGTTGTTGTTGTTAGGTGCCATCGAGTCAGTATCCAACTCATAGCGACCCTGCGTACAACAGGTGAAACACTATTGTCAGTGCTTCTCTGCTGTTCATAGGGTTTTCAGTGATGGATTGTTTTTTGGGAGTGGGTTACTGGGTCCTTCTCCCAAGCCTACAGCTTCTGGTGTTCCCAGGCGGTCTCCCATCCAAGTACTAACCAGGCCCGACCCTGCTTAGCTTCAGAGATCTGACGGGGATCAGATGCCCCAGGGCTATGGCTGCAGTCTTATATCCAGTAGCATACTAGAAATCAACTACTCCTTTAGAGATTCAGTTCAATCACACTCAGAACTTGTCCTAATATGTCACATTAACAATAATAATTAATACACCGGCTTCTCTCTCGTGCTCTCTCTTTCTCTCTCTCTCTCCCCCCCCTTTCATCCTTCTTTGCTTTTATTTCATTCTGGCTGTCTTCTTCTTCAACCTTTTAAAAGGTTGAAAATGTTGGTTTATTTAAAATATTAAATGTTTATTTAAAAATGTTACTAAAATATTTTTAGTAATTATTTAAAAATATTACTAAAATATTACTATATTAAAAACATTTAATAAGATTTTAGTAAGATTTTACTAAGTAAGATTTTACTAAGATTTTTGCTAAGATTTTAGCAATTATTTAAAAATATTACTATATTAAAAATATTTACCAAGATTTTCTAAATCATAATACTTTGTGTCCATTAAAAACAAGTGTCAAGCCAAGTGCAGTAGCACATGCCTATAATCCCAGTGATTTGGGAGGCAGATGCAGAAGGATGGAAAGTTTGAGGACAGAGGCAGCCTGTGTAACTTAGTGAGACTCTGACTACAATAAAGAATAAAACATGGGCTAAGGGTGCAGTCCAGTGGTAGAGCACTTGCAAAGTATCTGTGAGGCCCTGGGTTCAGCACCTCAGTACCATAAAGTAAATAAATAAATAATGAAAACAACTTTCGTTCTCTAGAAATTGGTTAGGTGAGGCAGACAGGGCAATTATTTATATAATTTAGGAAACTGTATCCTTGGAATTTTTCCAATTACATATTACTGTATTTAGAAATAGTTTTACCTTAAAATCAACGTTCAGATGCTGGGCCCGGAGGCACACGCCTGTAATCCCAGCGACTTGGGAGGCAGAGGCTGGAGGATTGCAAGTTTGAGGTCAGGATGCAGCCTGCGTAACTTAGTAAGACTCAGTCTCAAAACAAAAAGGAAAAAATGGGCTGGGCATGCAGATCAATGGCAGATCACTTGTAAAACATGTGTGAGATCTTACGCTCAACCCCCCAGTATTAAAAAAAATCAGTGTAAGAATTAGATTATGAGGTGAAACTGGGGTTTTAAAATATTTTTATTTTTCATACTTTTAATGTAAAAATTAAAATCCCAGGAATTTTGAAGGATTCTGTTTTCTAACTATTGATCCTGTTAGATGCCAATCTTGGCAAGCCACTGCCCCCGTGATTTTCTATTTGCAACAGAAATGTAGGAACTTAAAGATTTCATTTGCTTGATGCAGACTTTAATCAGGAAAGATAAAGTATCTTTCAAGTAGACAATACAGACTATGAATAATTCTAACTTAAATTATACTTTATCTTCCAGTAATCAGAAAGAGGAGGAATAATCCAAGGTAAGTTAGTATAAAAAGGAATTTAGCACAATCAGTTTTCCAAAAGCAATAGACCTAATGTATTTAGGAAACTTGTGGTAATTCTACAACTAGATATTTGATTCCTTCTTTATTTATTTAGATTTTAATTTATTAAGTCTTACCTGTGACTCATATACTTTGGTATTAACTATGAAAACTGAACAAGAGACTGTTCTTGCTTTGAAGGAGCTCATCTCCTTGTGGGTGAATAAGAATTTAAGATAATGAATGCAACAAAAAGTATTATAATAAGTTGTCAGGTGCCACTGAGTCGGGTCTGACTCATAGTGACCCTCATAGGGTTTTCAATGGCTGATTGTTACAGGATTGCTTTGGGAGTGGATTGCCACATCCTTCTCCCATTTTTGCAGGGCTGGGGATCGAACCTGGGTCCTCAGAGAATGTGCAGCAGTGCTCTACCTACTGAGCTGAACCCCATTACCATTATTATAAGAGTAGATTTAAATTATTATGTTGGAAAGTATAACAAAAAAAAAAAAAAGACAGATTTTATAATGGGCCCCAAAAGATCTTAAAACCATGACAGAGAAAATTCATGCCTCCTGGTTGATGTTAAAGAATGTGTGATCTTCATCCAAAAATATAATCAGATAAAGAGGATCACCAGGAATTTTTTGAAAGCCAGTGTCAAAAATAATTATTAATAAAAATTCATGGTGCAATTGACAAATGGTATAAATAATAGAAAAAAGAGATAATAGAAGAGCAGGAGAGTTTATTTATCTCACACTCAGAGTTGTTGTTGTTGTTGTTAGGTGCCTTCGAGTTGAGTCCGACTCATAGCGACCCTGTGTACCGCAGATCGAAACACTTCCCGATTCTGTGCCAGGCAAACGATCTTATTTATGTTTAAGCCCATTGTTGCAGACACTGTGTCAATCCATCTGGTGGAGGGTTTTCCTCTTTTGCATTGACCTGCCACTCTCCCAAACATGATGTCCTTCTCCAGGGATTGATTTCTCCTGACTACATGTTTGAAATGTTAGACACAGTCTAGTATAATCATCCTTGCTTCCAAGGAATACTCTGGTTGCACTTCTTCTAGGACAGATCTGTTGGTTCTTTGGGCAGTCCACAGTACATTCAATATTCATCTCTAGCACCATAATTCAAAAGCATCAGTTCTTCTCTTGTCTCCCTAATTCAACATTCACCTTTGACAACCATTTGATGAGACTGAAAATACCATGGCACCTTCCTCTTCAATGTGACATCTTTACTTTTCAACACTTTAAAGAGGTCTTTTGCAACAGCTTTTCCCAATGCAATGTCTTTTGATTTCTGGACTACTGCTTCTGTGGGTGTGGATTGTAGAACCAAGTAAAGCAAAATCTTGAACAACCTCCATCTTTTCTCCATTTATCATCAAGTTGCTCACTGACCCAGTTGTAAGGATTTTTTTGTTTTTGATGTTGAGTTGCAATCCATGCTGAAGGCTGTGTTCTTTGATCTTCATCTGTCAATGTTCCAAATCCTCTTCACTTTCAGCAAGCAGAGTTGTGCAATCTGCATAACACAGGTTGTTAATGAATGTCCCTTCAAACCTGATGCTGCGTTCGTCTTCATAAAGTCCAGCTTCTCAGATTATTTGCTCAGCATAGTGTTTGAAGAGGTAAAGGCAAACCAAATTGATTACATCCAAACCCTAGTAGCCAAAAATAGTAGCCATTTGGATAGGGCTGTTACAACAGCACTAATACCCATAATACTCACTTTTATCATTATAATCTGATGGGCCCTGTGGATTACGAACAATTTAGATCATGTCTCTTCTCTGGAAAAGATATTAGTCTTCAAAAATAGTTTCCTCTATATGGAAATTTTTAGGCTGCTAAGAGTTTCTGAAATGTACATAAAAGGTTCACAACTAGTCATGGGGTAGCAATGGAGGAACTGTCTTGATTTTTTTTCTTTTTTCTTTTTCTTCCTTTCTTTTTTCTTTTCTTTTTCTTTCTTTCTTTTTCTTTTTTGTTTTTTGGTGCTTTGGTACTTTTGGGGGCTTTGTACATACTTTGCTAATGCTCTAACACTGGGCCGCACTTCCAGCCTTCTGCAAAGAATGCTCTTCAACATCCAGCAAACATCCTTACAACTGGGTCAGTAAGCAACGTCATGGTAAATGCAGGAAAGATTGCGATTGTCTAAGACTTGGATTTATTTGGCTCTATAACCAACATCCATTGAAGAAGCAGCCAGGAAGTCAAAACATGCATTGCATTGGGAAAAGCTGTTGCAAAAAATCTCTTTAAAGTATTGAAGAGTAAAGACGTCACATTGAAGACGAAGGTGGGCCTGACTCATGCCATGTTATTTTCAGGTACATCATATGGTTGTGAAAGCTGGACAGTGAATAAGGGAGACAGGAGAAGAATTGATGCTTTTGAATTATGATGCTGGAGTCAAATATTGAATATACCATGGACTGCCAAAAGAACCAACAGATCCATCCTAGAAGAAATGCAACCAGAATGCTCCTTGAAAGCAAGGATGGCTAGACTGTGTCTTATGTATTTTGGACATGTTGTGAGGAGAGACCAGTCTCTGGAGAAGGACATCATGTTTGGGAGAGTGGTGATCAATAAACAAAAAGAAGGAAACCCCTCAACTAGATGGATTGACACAATGGTTGCAACATTAAGATGGACTTAAATATATAAAATATCCTGTGTCTAGCACAGTGTTAGGGAGAGTTTCGTTCTGTTGTACATAGTGTCATTTTGAGTCAGATGTGACTTGATGGCACCTAACGACAACAACGAAAACAACAACATATACCTAAAAATCACGTACCATATATTACTAAGAAGACTTCACAAATCAATGAAAGAAGGAATGGTTTTAATACAAGTCTGGGGGAAAATTGGCTCTTTGTGTGTGCAAGGGGGAATCTACCCCTGGCCCCACCTTATGTTACTTATCAAGATAAATTCCAGATCGATGTGATAAGTGTGACAAGGGAAATCATAAGAAACTTGAAAAAAAATTTGATGTGTATTTACTTGCTATCTGGATTGAAAGGAATTTCTAATTATAAAAGGACTCTCTAGGGAAAAGAAGCCAATAGACGTATCTCAGTAAGGATATACTTTTACATAACACATTTCAAAATGTAAAACAATCCACAAATACTAATGGATGGCATGCAGAGTGTACCAACTATGTGCCAAGCACTATGCCTAGAGCTTTGCCTTAATTCCCCTTAATCCTCACCAAGAAAACAACAGAAGGGCTGCGTATTATTATCTCCACTTAGCAAACAAGGAAACTAAGATTGCAAAAGACTGCATCAGGAGTTTACAACTCTGGCTGTGCCCTGAGTCGTGCAGGGAGCTTTAAAAAGACCCATGCTTAGGACCCATCACAGAAGCATTTAATCAGACCTGCTGGAAGTCGCACCTGGGCATCCAGTGCTTGCCCCAAAGTCACACAGCGCAGAACTACAGAGCCAGCCCAGAGACCTTTCTTCTGCCTTAACACCTAGACTTTTCCTTATACCAGGCAGAAATGTTCTCAAGAATGTATTATTCTCCAGACGATGAGTTCTCAAAGGCTGCAAAACCTAAATGAAGGCTTAGCTTGAAACAGAAAAGGTTTTGGATATGGGAATCTATTTGTGGAGCCACTTAAAGCATGTTGTTGTTGTTGTTAGGTGCCGTCGAGTCGGTATCCGACTCATAGTGACCCTCATAGGGTTTTCAATGGCGACTGTATTGGGATTGCCTTGGGAGTGGATTGCCAGGTCCTTCTCCCATTTTTGGAGTGCTGGGAATTGAACTTGAGACCCCAGAGACTGCAGCGCAGTGCTCTATCAACTGAGCTAAATCCCAGCCCTTGAAGCATAGACCCCATCATTTGTGCTTTGATGTATCAAATATAAAGCCGCAGAGCTGGACTGGCCACTACTCTGAGGACTCCTTTGAATCTGGATACTAAAGGAAATAGTAGAAATTGTAGGATGTTTAGGGAAAGGACAGCATTTACATAGTCTAATCATTTTGAAACAATTGGTAACTATTGCCACTGTAATTTTTCTCCATCAAATGATATCCAACAATATAGATGAGTAACTTCATTGCATAGTTTTTAAAAGCACAGATTTTAAAGACAGATCACCTAATTTTGATTCCCAGATATGCCCATTATAGCTGTGCAGATATAAGTAAGGTATTTAACTTCTCCATAGCTAGTTTCCTCAAATATAAAATGATGATGTAATGGTATTTTATTAATGCTGCATAAGAAATCACAGCAAACCCTAGCAGCGTAAGCTATGGCGGTTCCCCTCGGTAGGAGTTCAGGAGAACCGTGGCTGGGCAGTTCCAGGTTAGGGTTCCTCTAAGCTGAGGCTGTGGTCGTCTCATGATTTGAATAGGGCTGGAGGATCCACTTCTAAGGTTTACTCACATGAATGACAAAATGCTGCCTCTTGTTGGTGGGGAGCCTCAGTTTCTCTCCACAAAGTTCCCTCTGTAGGACTGCCTGAGATTCCCATGATCTGCCATCCAGAAGACCAAGTGACCTAAGAGCCCAAGGTGGAAGATGCAATGCATTTTGTGGCTTAACGGTCTCAGAGGATCAGTCCATGGCTGCCTGGCTCCATGCGCTTGGGCAGAACATCATGGTGGTGGAAGTATGTGGGGAGGGAAGATCTTCACTTCATTGTGGACAGGAAGTAGAGAGAGATGGGAAGGGCCAGGACAAGATAGAACCAACGATCCATCCCAGTCACCTACTTCCTCTGCTAAGTCCCACCTCCTAAGGTTTCCCCAACCTTCTAAAGTAGCACCACCAGCTGGGGACCACGTATTTAACCCATGAGCCTGTGGGGGACATTTCATATTCCCACCATAACACACAGAGATGATCATATGCCGCATAATGATGTTCTGGCCAATGGTATAGCTTAAACCTAAAATGTCTCCCAAGATCATGCATTTAAATGCTTGGTCCTGAGCCAGTGGTGCTATTTTGGGAGGCTGTAGAAATTTAGAAGGTGGGATATCGGTGGTGGAAGTAGGTCACTGGGGACAGGCCTTTGAAGGTCACCTGGCCCGTGGTTTCCATTGAGCTCTCTCTGCTTCCTGTTGCCATGATGTGCAATTCTCTGCCACACACCCTACTGCTATGCTTCCCCCACACTGCAGACTGAAATCCTCTGAACCAGAAGCCAGCTAAACCTGCCCTTACTCCTTAATTTGTTGTGCCAGGTATTTTGGTAATGGTGATGCTCAAGCCAAACTGCACAGTCAACATCAGATTGTTAATGGTGGTCCCATAGTCTCATGCCATCATAACCTCCTTAATTTGTGTAAGTACACCGTATGGTTTTTATACAATAACGAAGTCACCTAAAGACATTTCCCAGAAAGTGTCCCTCCCAATAAGTGAGACATGACTGCATATATCTCTCTGCATGTTTATATATAGCTGTGTACATTTTATATATTATATGTAATGCAATGCATAATATATATATTGTTGTTGTTGTTAGGTGCCGTCAAGTCGGTATCCGACTCATAGTGACCCTCTGTACAATAGGGGAAACACTATTGTTGGTGCTTCGCTGCTATGCATAGGGTTTTCAATGGCAGATTGATTTTTGAGAGGGGGTTGCCAGGTCCTTCTCCCAAGCCTACAGCTTCTGGTGTTCCCACGCGGTCTCCCATCCAGGTACTAACCAGGCCCGACCCTGCTTAGCTTCCGAGATCTGACGGGATCGGATGCCGTAGGGCTACAGCTGCAGACTATCTATCTATCTATCTATCTATCTATCTATCTATCTATATCTATATATATATATATGTACATATACATCTTATGCATATACTTCATATTTAGAACAAAGCTTAAGCCATAGTAATTGTATGAACAAATCAGAATTTCTGGAGGCAGGTTTTGGTCACTTAAATTAATAGTTTCAATATCACTTCAGGTTATTATAATATGCAGCCAGTTTGTGGTATCAAAATTCCATCCTAATTCTTAGCTTCATAACAATAATCAGCCCCAGAGCTCTAGTTGAGAGGTTCTCAACTTAAATACACAGGAAGACCCTCTGGAGAGCTTTAAGATTCCTTGATGTCAAGACTATTCTCCAGACCAATTACATCAGAATCTCTGCAGCCTGGGACCCAGGCATCAGTGTTTTTTTCTTAAGCTCCCTAGGCCATTCCAATGCACAGTCAAGTTTGAATCCCATTGCTCCGATGATTTTACTTAGATGATGGTATTAAAATTCCCTCACTTCCTCAGTGAATGGAGACCTCACCCAGCATTACATCCTCAGGACCTCAGCTCCCTTGTTGAAAACAAAGAGAAGAACTTTGACTAACCCCAGAGGGCCGGGAATGCTGGAGATGGGCGGGGGTGTGCAGAGAGGCGCCAGTTGTTGTCCGTCTGGGCTGTGTGTCTGGAGGATTTGAGGCTCCAGCGTGGCCGCCAGGCCCCTTTGGCCAGAATTTGCCTTCATGCAAGAGTAGAAATGTCTTCGGCATGTGGTCCCCGGGCCAGGAAAATGTCATCCATTGCTAGAGAAAAGCCAGCTTTGGTGCAACTGAAGTGAATGGCGCGTGAAACCAATTTGGCGGAAGTGGTTGGCAAGGCATCGGAAGCGTTATGGGATGGCCATCCTAGGAATAAAGGATGTACCTGGCCATGCTCATAGGTGCAGAATGTGCCTCAAATTCAAGGGCATGAGGCTGCGCATCTGCTGCTCTGTGACTATGCTGTTGTTAATCAAGCATTGGTGCAGAGAACAATCAATCACAATTTGGGGAAGGCGGGCAATAGAGAACAAATGGTAGGTGTATTGGGGCCAGAAAAATAATGGGTGAATGACAATTTCTAGTGAACAATACCATCAAACCAGACATAGAAAATGTGTGATGTGTTAGAAACAATGCAACCCTTTTTGGAAATATTTGGGATGGAGGGAAACTCTTGACAGATTTTGCCCATAGCTTTCTGTCCACATGTAAACCTATGTTTGTTTTAAGTAAAGTTTAATCCATGTGTTTCTCATTCCTTTAAACATAACTCATCAACAGCTTTGTTTTGTTTAAAAAAAAAAAAACAGCTACTTAACATCTAGGATGTCTTTGCTTTTTAGCCTTTTGGAACATTTTTCCCTCTTTGAAAAGTGGCTCCAACAGCATGCTCGTCAAATTTAGAGCCCACTCACATCTTGTGAATCCGGCATTTTGACCACGTGCAGGATTTAATTTCTTCACATTTGCCAAAATACGTGACTTCCTATTTGCTTTTCACACTCAAATTCTCTTAAAAATTAAGCGGGGGACTCTTTGATGAGCTCTAAATGCAGCAGATTTCCCCATCCAAAGATTCTCCTTTTATTTTTCATGACTAAGTAGGTTGCCAATGAGTTTATATTGTAGTCTTTCTAACTCTTTGGAGGAATTTCTTTTTGTACTGCCCAATAATGAAAGAAAAATATTATGAGGGTATGACAACGCCTTCCATCAGGGATCTCAAGGTTAGCTTGAGAACATAAGAACAGGGCTGTAACATTCATCTTCTTCCACCTCATAGTAAACGCAGAACTTGATTTGAAGAATTAAGAAGATGAGAAGTAGCTAGAGGTCGTGGTGCGTGGGTGTAATCCCAGCACTTCAGAGGCGGAGGCAGGAGGATTGTGATTTGAGGCCAGTCTGGGCCACACAGCAAGTTCCAGGCTGGCTTGGGTTACACAATGAGACCCTGTCTCAAAACAAATAAACAACCAAACAATCAGAAAGATGGGAAATAAGAATGTAAAAAGAGACTGTCTTAGCTGACAGACGCACGCGAGACTTTGGTGGTGGTGGTTAGGTGCCATCCAGTCAGTTGTGATTCATAGTGACCTGATGCACAACAGAACAAAACACTCCCCAACACTGTGCTGTGCCCAGCACTATGTCAGTGCTTCTCTGCTATTCCTAGGGTTTTCAATGGCTGATATTTTCAGGATTGCTTTGGGAGTGGGCTGCCACATCCTTCCCCCAAAATGAGCCTTTAAAGGACCCAATAACTGCTTTCTTGTACATCGTTTAAGAAAACTAGTCAGATATCTCTGTGTCTCAGCCTGGATTTCCCAGACTGAGAATACAAGAGATCTCTCAGGGTTAATTGGGCCAAACTGGTCTTGTGTTGAAATAATTCATACTTGCCTAAGAAAATCTAAAAAATTAAGTTAGACGTATTTATCTGTGCAATGCCACATGCCCTACTTTCTCAAGTAGCTTTCTTTTTCTTTATTAAAGCTTTAAATTCTAAATCCCTGATTCAGATCATCAGAAATCAAGAGAGTTCAAGACAGTTGTAAGGAACGACCTTCAAGAAGTTGGAATAAATGTTATTTTCACAGATGCAGAAACTGATATTGAATTTGATTCCCATGTGAGTAATTGGGTCAACACCTTCATTTGTTGTCACTTGCTACTTGGGGTGCAGACATTTGTACAAGAAATGGAAGGCATAGTTCTTGCCCTTGAAGAATTTACAAAGAAGAGAGTTTATAAAACATCACTACCAGATATGAAACATAACGAGATTCATCCACAACAAGGGCCATGTTCAAGTGACTCAGGACTTGGGGAGGGGAGAGGAAGAAGGTCAGCAGAGACATTCAGTGACGACAGCTTGTGGCCACAATGTTCTGATTGGTGAACAGCAGGCATGATCTGATGACTTGTCATACAAGGATTCATTTCGGCTGGCATCATGGTACACACCTGTGATCCCGGCACTAGAGAGGCTGAGGCAGCTGGATTGCCACAAGGTCAAGATCAGACCAGGCCACATCCCAACACAGCTAATTCCAGGACCCCCTTAGCTGCAGAGGAAGACCTTGTCTTAAAAAGAAATTCATTGTTGAAAACATGATCGAGTCTAAATCTCTCAATTTCGTACAAGCAGTCGCAAGTTTGACATTGAAAGAGAAGACCAAGCTGACTATTGCAGCAGAGAAAGACATACAATAACAATTACTATTGGTTGCTGTTGTTAGGTGCCATGGAGTTGGTGTCTGACCCACAGCGATCCTATATACAACAGACGAAACACTATGGTTAGTGCTTCTCTGCTATTCATAGGGTTTTCAATGGCTATTTTTGCAGAGGAGTGGGTTGCCAGGTCCTTCTCCCAAGCCTGCAGCACCTGGTGTTCCCAGGCGGTCTCCCTTCCAAGGACTAACCAGGCCCAACCCTGCTTAGCTTCTGAGATCTGACGGATTCGGATGCCACAGGGCTACCGCTGCAAGGTTTCTGTGGGTGTTGTTGTTGTTAGGTGTCATTGAGTTGTGTCTGACTCATAGCGGTCCTCATAGGGTTTTCAATGGCTGACTGTTTCGGGATTGTCTCCGGAGTGGATTGCCACGTCCTTCTCCCTTTTCTGCGGTGCTGGGAATGGAACTTGGGACCTCAGAGAAAGCAGAGCAGCGCTCTACCAACTAAGCTAAATCCCAGCTCTGCCTCTGCTATGAAGTCTTTTAAAGCTACGCATGAAAGCCCAGCACAATGGCCCACACCGGTGGTCCCTGCTATTAAGGAGGCTGATGTAGGAGGATCGCTTGAGCCCAGGAGTTCAAGGCCAGCCTCAGCAACACAGCAAGATCCCATCTTTAAATGAATTGATGAATTTAGAAAGCTAAGTGTGCTTTTCCCAGCAGGCCTTCCAGCTAGAGGTGGCCAGGCCAGGCAGCAAATCGAAGTCAGTAGGGTTGTAGGGACCTAACAAGATATAAGTGGATCTCTGCGGAGAGTGGCGAATTCAGGAGACATTTATGTTTCTAATAAAAGGGAGCAAACATAACTCATCTCACCTCTCACTTCGGTTTTCTCCTTCCTTGCTTCAATGCAACTGTAACATCTCAATCATGGCAACAGCAGTGGGACATGGAATCACAAGCAGGGGACAGAGTCCAATGTGCTAACAATATCTGAGTGGACCCTGAAGATAGCTCAACAGCTAAGTTGAGCATCAATAACTGGCACCTCACCGCCACATCCTAGAATGTCAGAAATATACCTCCCAACCACTCTTTATTTAGGCACCTGCTAGCCAAGGAGTCTTCATTGCAACCAGACAGACTACTATGTGATGACCATTTCTTCCTGAAATTGTTGTAAAGGATTTCACACAGAAATGACATAAAATACATATTTTACATCATTGATTTCATAGTGTCACTTGTCACTTTGTATAGGAAGAAACTTGGGCTCAAAAAGAGTTAAATGACAAAGCAAATTTGTACTCCAGGTTCAGGTCTTCCAGTCATGCTGTAAGATTTGCTCCCTTTTGAAGCATTTGCAGTAGGTCAAAGTTCTTAAAATCACTCTAACACATGTCCAACCCTCTCAAGTGTTTCAATGCATTTTCAAAAGTTTGATTTTCAGAGTAATGCAGTGAGGGAGATATTAATATCCCTAGGTTACACAATTTCTCTCCACTTCATTTTTAACCACTCCTGCCACTTGGCTCGGCAATGCTGCAGTAACAGAGTATCAGTCCCCACTGTCTTTTTTTATTTTTTTTTCAGTACTGGGGGTTGAACCCAGGGCCTTACACTTGCATGCTCTGCAAGTGCTGGACCACTGAGCTGCCCCCAGCCCATTTTCTTACTTTTTGAGACAGGGTCTCGCTAAGTTACTCAGACTGCCTCAGGTCTCGAACTTGTAATCCTCCTGCCTCCACCTCCTGAGCTGCTGGTATTACAGGTGTGCAACACCGTGTCCAACTTACTGTCCTTTTTTGATGTGCTTACACTCCTTCCTCGCCTCATGTTCCTGCCTTTGTTGTTGTTGTTGTTAAGTGCTGTTGAGTCGGTATCTGACTCACAGCGACCCTCATAGGGTTTTCAATGGCAGACTGTTTCCGGGATTGCCTTAGGAGTGGGTTGCCAGGTCCTTCTCCCATTTTTGCAGTGCTGGGAATTGAACTCGGGTCCTCAGAGACTGCAGCGCAGTGCTCTATCCACTGAGCTAAATCCCAGCCCCTGTTCCTGCCTTAGTCTATTTCTATTCATCCCCATAAAATACTATTTTAATCTGGTAGGGCACATACCTACAACATCAGACTAGACAGCAGCTTGGCTGAATTCAAGGAGTTCTGGAAATCTCACTCCAGAGACCGTCAGCTTTGCCAAGTTCACTTATTAAAGAAAAAGTCCTTATAGTATTCGGCATAACGTGATGAGAGCCAGTGCCGGCCAGGAGCAACTTTTACCAACACAATGCTTTAGATTCTGGAGAAACTGCAGCAGCCTGTTTTTCTCCTACCAACTTAACCTCGTGGCCTCACTTAAACCTGCCCCTCGCATGTGCTCACAACCCCCACACGCCCCTAGGAGTCGGTGATTGTAAATCGATGCCACGTGTAACGGCCAGCACTGGCCGATCAAGCTTGATTCTACGCATAGTGTAACTTGTCAATTCAAGAGAACTACGGAGCTAGGAAGTCACTTCCCTTAGAATCTATCCTGCAAAGGCTTCCTGCCACAACTGTGGTCCTGCTCCAAGGGCATAAACTTTCCCTCCCCCATCTGCTGAATGAAACTCTGCATTTTAACGAGACCCCTGAGGATGTGTGTGTGTGCATACTGAGGCTTGAGAAGAGCTATCTGTCACATAACCTGCAGCTGTACCACTGTGGCGTCAGATCTTGGAAGCTAAGCAGGGTCAGGCCTGGTTAGTACTTGGATGGGAGACCGCCTGGGAACACCAGGTGCTGTAGGCTTGGGAGAAGGACCTGGCAACCCATTCCCAAAAATCAATCAGCCATTGGAAACCCTATGAACAGCAGAGAAGCACTGACAATAGTGTTTTGCCTGTTGTACACAGGGTTGCTATGAGTCGGATGCCGACTCGACTGCACCTAACAAACAACAAGTGCTTTCCAAAGCCCTCCATGGCTGATGTTCTCCTGGGTGGCCACTTTTATTCCTCACCCTTCCCAAGTGCCACCTGCTCTTTGGTTTATGTCTTATGCTCAGTATGGTGTGGCGTCTTAGGAAAGATTTGGGGAAAAAAGGAAGCAGATTTTAATGATCATAGATCCAGCCTAGCTTCAGGTGGACATGGATTCTAATCCTAGCTCCACGTGACCTTAAGTAAGTGACAATCTCTCTGAGCTTTGCTTCCTTCACCTGCAAACACTTCAAAGTAATAGCTCTGCACAGTGTTGTCATGGGTACGAAATAAAATGATGTATAGGAGCCGCTTGTGTTCTTTATTGGGTCTACTACCACACTACAATGGAGTCCAATCCTGTCTAATCTCGGAAGCTAAGCAGGGTTGGGCCTGGTTAGTCCTTGGATGGGAGACCACCTGGGAACACCAGGTGCTGTAGGCCTGGGAGAAGGACCCGGCAACCCACTCCCCAAAATCAATCAGCCATTGAAAACCCTATGAACAGCAGAGAAGCACTGACGATAGTGTCACGCATGGCACAGTGTCAAGTAGTGTTTTGCTCTGTTGTACACTGGGTCACTATAAATTGGACCTGCCTCGACTGCACCTAACAACAACAACAATCCCTTATTGGAGTTGATTAAATGGAACATAATGAGTGGATTGGGGGAAGGACACGGCAACCCACTCCCCACAAACAATCTGCCATTGAAAACTCTATGGAAAGCAGAGAAGCAGTAACAATACTGTTTTGTCTGTTGTTCATAGGGTCGCTGAGTTGGACACCAACTCGACAGCACCTAAAAACAACAATGAGTGGACTGTAAAAAGTGAGCGTGAAGTGTGTGTAAACAAATGGAATGTATGCAAAGGTACCTGGAATCTGTGCAAATGCCTGGAATGTATGTGAAGCACCTGGAAAGTATCCAAGTTTATGGGATATATGTGGAGAGTTGAAGTAAGTTAGGTAACCCATCCCTTTGATTTGGGCTGGGATTTAGCTCAGTTGGTAGAGTGCTACACTGCAGTCCCGAGTTCAATTCCCAGCACCACAAAAATGGGAGAAGGGTCTAGCAATCCACTCCCAAGGCAATCCCGAAACTGCTATTGATTAGTCACTATGAGTCAGTTACTGAATCGACAGCACCCAACAACAACAACATCCCTTTGATTTAGTTAAATCTGCTGTTTACTTCTGATGGCTCATTTCAATTTTCTCTGTCTTCTCATTTTAAAATTCCAGGTCTGAACTTGACATTTTTTGGGGGGGTGTCTTCCTCCAACTCAGCATTCTCTTCCTTCCTTGTAACATTTATACCACATGTTGTCTAGGCTGCTGGGTTGGGGTTCCTACTGAACTGTCTTCCATTATTGGTGAAGTGTTTCTGTGCCTGCTTAGTCTCTTCATCTAGACTATGTACGCTGCTGGAGCCCTGAAATGATGTCTTCATATTTCCTCAGCATGTAAGACAGAACTTTCCAAATAGCAGCCCTGCAGATTCGTGTTTTAATTTAATGTTCAGTGGGAAAAAAGACCCCCTGCCATGTTGACTTGTTATGCGAATGCCACGAATTCATGGGCATCTCTCCTGCTCTGTGTAGAAGAGTTCTGCAGCTCTCTGGACTGCTGGGCTTCTTGGGATCCTATTGCAAAAGCACCGCCCAAACCATCCCCAGCCCTGGGCTCCTGTGAGTCTGCTATTGATCCCTTTGGAAGCCTGGTTGTTCTAGGCACGAATTACAACGGCTTCCTCACCAGTGGGAGCGTTCAGAGCGAACTTAGAAGAAAATAAAATCCAGCAGCAGCCTTCCTATGAATAATACATAAAGCATTTTTTAAACACTCCCCAGAAACTGCCTGCCCTTTCTTCATCTGGCAGCTCTGGCTTGGGTTTATATGGATTTTATTAGTTTCAAATGAAATGCATTCATGGAGTCCTGACTGGTCTCCCTATTTCTTTCAAAGCGCAGACCACATCGATTCTGCTGTAATATAAGTAATCCTATTATAATGTTTAGGTGGCCTGAGCTTGCTGGACCTTTCTGTCCAAACACATTACAGAAACTGCCTCGTTCCTGACAAATGTTTAAATGATGATAATGGTGCCCTGAGTCGCTCTCTCTGTGCAGCCCTTGCAGAAGCAAAAGAGGCCATTCTGGACGTGCCTTGGAGATTTATTCCATAATGATCTTCAGCAGTTCTTTCAAAGAGTCCAAGGCGATGTGGGAATTTTCATCCAAAGACTAAACCAGCCTGAGCAGAAAGCATCCCACCCCCGCTCTGGGGCTCTGCTACTTAGCCTGAGTAAGTAACAGATTCCTGGCACTCAGGCCTCGACTCACCATAGGCTTGCTGGTGGCTTAGCACTCGACCTACGAGTTGATGGTGTGGTGAGATTAACAGTGGTAACAGCTCCATAAACATGGAGCTCATACTAACACATGTAGCAGAAATAGCACACGGATGCTAGGAAAAGCTCCATTTATAGATTACTCTCCTAAGCACTGTTCTTATTATTGTTAGGTGCCGTCGAGTTGGGTCCAACACATAGTGACCCTATGTACAGCAGAACAAAACACTGCCAAATTCTGTGCCAGGCACACAATCTTTTTTATGTTTAAGCCCATTGTTGTAGACACTTTGTCAGTCCATCTGGTGGAGGATTTTCCTTTTTTTGTTGTTGACCTGCTATTCTCCCAAACTTGATGTCCTTCTCCAGGGATAGATCTCTCCTGACTACATGTCCAAAATACGTTAGACACAGTGTAGCCATCCTTGTTTCCAAGGAGCACTCTGGTTTCACTTCTTCTAGGACAGACCTGTTGGTTCTTTGGCAGTCCATGGCATATTCGATATTCGTCTCCAGCACCATAATTCAAAAGCAGCAATTCTTCTCCTGTCTCCCTTGTTCAATGTCCAGCTTTCACAACCACATGATGCGACTGAAAATACCATGGCATGAGTCAGATGCACCTTTGTCTTCAATGTGACATCTTTACTTTTCAATACGCTGAAGAGATCTGTCACAGCTTTTCCCAATGCAATGAGTCTTTTGATTTCTTGACTACTGCTTCCGGGAGTGTTGACTCCAGAACCAAGTAAAGCAAAATCATGGACAACCTCAATCTTTTCTCCATTAATCGTGAAGTTGGAAACTGACCCAGTTGTAGGGATTTTTGTTTTGTTGGTGTTTGGTCACAATCCATACTAAAGGCTGTGTTCTTTGATCTTCATCAGATCTTCACTGTCAGCAAGCAGAGTGGTGTCATCTGCATAACGCAGGTTGTTAATGAGTCTTCCTCCAATCCTGATGCCATGTTCTTCTTCATAAAGTCCAGCTTCTTGTAAATTATTTGTTCAGCATAGAAATTGAAGAGATATGGTGAGAGGATATGGCCCTGATGCACACCTTTCTCTACTTTAAACCAGGCAGTGTTTCCTTAGACCAGAGATTGTTGTTGTTGTTGTTGTTGTTAGGTGCTGTCGAGTCGGTATCCAACTCATAGCGACCCTCATAGGGTTTTCAATGGCTGACTGTTTCGGGATTGCCTTGGGAGTGGATTGCCAGGTCCTTCTCCCATTTTTGCGGTGCTGGGAATTGAACTCTGGACCTCAGAGACTGCAGCACAGCGCTCTACCAACTGAGCTAAATCCTAGCCCCTAGACCAGAGATAGTCCCTAAGAAGATGACATAAGATGTTCAGGATCATGTGGCCTCATGAGGCTGTTCCTTGAAATGACAAGTGTTTTGATGTGTATGTGAGTTGATGTATATTTGTAATTCTCGGAGTTCTCTGAGATTCTTAGATTTGTGGTTTTGATCTTTTCTTATTTTAGGAAATTCTCAACTTTATGTCCTCAACCAATGTCTCTTTGGGGAAGCTTTTGCTTAGCTTTTGAGTTTCTGGGTTGCCTTTCACTCCTCGCTCTCTGAGGGGCTCAGGAAAAAAAAACGGATTTTATAGTTTGTGTAGGTTTTTCTTATATTCAAAGTGGAAGCAACACTCTTTCCTGGAAGAAAGTGGGATTCCAGTATTATTTGAATCAGAAATTTCAGGTCCGTGTCTGGTATGTGAACCTGTCAAAGTTGTGCAGGGGCTCAGATTTACTTATTTGCAAGCTAACCAGGTGCCCTGCCGCCTTTTCAAGATGTTGGCAAAAGACACAAGATCGTCCTGTTACAGAGACTGACTTTGTAACTCCCAGCAACAGGACTGTTGAGAATATCATTATTTTTTGTCCATTTGCCAAGTAAAAAATTTCACAGGACAACAAGAAAAGAGCCAGATGGTAACTGCACACGTAATGAGTGGGTTCTCTCACAGGGGAATCTGTGGTAGGGAATCTGAATTTTATATGATTAGTAGTTACGTCTGCCTGCAGCTGTAGCCCTGTGGCATCCGATCCCGTCAGATCTTGGAAGCTAAGCAGGATCAGGCCTGGTTAGTCCTTGGATGGGAGACCACCTGGGAACACCAGGTGCTGTAGGCTTGGGAGACAGACCGGCAACCCACTCCCCAAAAACAATCTGCCATTGAAAACCCTATGAACAGCAGAGAAGCACTGACAATAGTGTTTCGCTTGTTGTATGCAGGGCCAATATGAGTCAGACACTGACTCGATGGCACCTAACAATAACAACATGTTATGTCTACTTTTGCTGTGGAGGGAAACATTATTCCTCTTTTCTAAACTAAGGCAATCATTGCTTTTGCTCCTAAAACAAACAAAATTGAAGAGATTTTTAGAAAACCATCCCCTAGTAGATACAGGATCTCATGGATTAATCTATTTTGGATCACAGATAGATTTCTCTATATTAGTAAGTGAATTTTGTATTTTGTGTTGCAGAATGCACTTGAAGTCATTAAATGATATTTACTGTGGGGCTCTCATGTGCCAGCAAAGATGCCAGGCACTGGAGATATTATGGTAAACAAAACAGATATGACTTCTATTTCTCTCACCTGATTAGTAGGGTTGTTGGAGGTTTTCAGAGAATTGCCGAGCCATATGAGTATCAATGGGATAAACTGTTAGTGATGAGAAAATGCAGATATTTAAACCATAACATATGAATAAATTTATATCACATACTTTATTATAACTCCTATTATGAATTTCTCTAGGAAATTTAATACTTGACTGTGAAACTTTAAAATCAAGAACTACAATTTATTATGCTGTATTTCCCTGGTACTTTGCTATAACTTCTATATACTTTTTGTTACCATGTAGGTGCCTATAGTTGTAGCCCTGTGGCATCCAATCCCGTCAGATCTCACAAGCTAAGCAGGCTCAGGCCTGGTTAGTCCTTGGATGGGAGACTGCCTGGGAATACCAGGTGCTGTAGGCTTGGGAGAAGGACCCAGCAACCCACTCCCAAAAATCAATCCACCATTGTAAACCCTGTGAATAGCAGAGAAGCACTGACAATAGCGTTTCCCCTGTTGTATGTAGGGTTCCTATGAGTTGGACACTGACTCAACAGCAGCTAACAACCACCACCACCACCATGCAGGTGATGTGGGAATTGTTGGGTGTGTGTATGTGTGTGTGTGTATGAATTTACCTTTAAAAGTGTTCTGTAGGCTCTCCATGTCATTTCTTTGTACTTTTTCACAGTATAGTAAAATGGTCAGATAGTTTTTATTTGGATGTTTGCCACATAAGAATGCTTTGAACCATTAGGCATAACAGGTAAATTCTGATATTTTATCACCAGCAACATTCAGAGTTCATAAAATATATATGGCACTTCCCACATCTGTGTATGAAAGTGAGAGATAGTAAAACTGAAGGAAATTTGGATTTCCAAATGAGTTGGAGCCACAGCAATATCCTGAACACTGTTTCTCATCCTGTGTTCTCAAAACAGATACAAATGAAATCCTTTCTCTCTTTCATTTTCTTCCTTTCTTTATTTTTCACTTCCAGTAATAGGAATATGATAGGATTTCATTTCATTTCTAATAAAACATCCATGGTTATCTATTCCCTGTGTTGTTGTTAGGTGCTGTCCAGTTGGTTCTGACTCATAGCAACACTATGTACAACAGAATGAAACACCACCCAGCATTGTGTCAGGCACACCATTTTTTTTTTAGATTTAAGCCCATTGTTGGAGCCACTGTGTCAATCTATCTAGTTAAGGGTCTTCCTTTTTATTGTTGACCTGCTATTCTCCCAAACTATTCCCTGTTTCCTCTAAAAAATAATGCCTTTGAATTAGTCAATCCAACCAATATTTTCTAAGCATTTCCCCCATGATTTTAAAATTATATATATATATATCAATGCACAACATATAAAGTATCTTATTCATTTATACCTAAATTATATGTCTCGAGTAGATTTTTCTCTGCAGAATCCCAAGGTGCCCAAGGTGTCAAGAGGTCTTTGTAAGGGCTGATCTTTGACCTAGGTGTTATGTTTTTACCAGTATTTAACTGGGGAAGGGCCAAAGATGAACTCTAAAATCTGTGTGTGCTGCTTGATTTGCAATAGAAACTTGGCCCTGTGTGCCTGGCTATTATTCTTGGAATGCAAAAAGGTACATGTTGTTGTAATTCTCTGAGGAGACCTTCTATGGCTTTACCAGAACCTCAGGAAGATTTTGCTTCCAGGCCTGTGTATCAATGCCAAAAATTTATTTTTCAGCAGCTCCCAGACAAATGAGTATGTTTGAAATCCATACAGGCTTTCCTGTCTACCAGGGTCTATTCGGTGGTCCATGTAACTACTACAGAATATACTTGTTGCATTTATTCTTTCCTTAGGGCACAGCAGGCTCTGGTTTCCATCTGAAATACTGAGGCAGTCTGGGAAAGGAAAAGAGGAGCTAACCCGTGTGCAGGTGAACGTCAGTCAGCGCTCCTGAACTTCCACAGATTTCTTTGTGTTGTGTGTGTGTGTGTGCGCACGCGTGTGTGTGTGGTACTGGAGGTTGAACCCAGGGTCTTGGGCACACTTTGCAATACTCTAACACTGATCTGCGTCTGACTCATGCCATGGTATTTTCAGTCGCATCATATGGTTGTGAAAGCTGGACATTGAACAAGAGAGACAGAAAAAGAATTGATGCTTTTGAATTGTGGTGCTGGAGACGTCTATTGAATATACCATGGACTGCCAAAAGAACCAACAGATCTGTCCTAGAAGAGGTACAACCAGAGTGCTCCTTGGAAGCAAA
>VMDO01015576.1:0-50671 GCA_007922755.1 Pedetes capensis
ACCATAAAATTATAGAAAATTATGATGAGTTTTATATATCTTGTTGAAATGCAGTTACTGACTATCATCCAGGAACAGGCCCCTTTACCTAGAGCATTTATCAGGCAATGTGACAGGAAAGTCTAGTGTGCAGACTGCCATTGTGGGTGTCTTTAATCATCAAAATACGGACAGATTCTTATAAACACCAATGTGGTTCTTATATGCAATATTTATAGATCACTTGGTAAGTATGCTATGTATAATGATGCAGAGAAAGAGTTTTTGTAAAGTAATTCTAAATATTATCAAATAGAATGCATCAGGATGTAATATAAAATAACTTTGTCTTTTTCAGTCTTTGAATTTTGAACATTATAAGAGAATGTGCTTTAGAATGCTGCTTTCTTTTCTTATTTCAGTACTTTGGAAGCTGTTTTGAATTGTTAGAATCTTCTCTGATTTTTTCCCTTTATAACCTGGAGTTATTGGATTATGAGAAAAATCAATGGAGATGTGTAGTTTTAATTGATGCATATTTCTTTTTAATGCTTAAAAGAATACATTTTAGGTGGTAATTTTTTTCAAGAAAACTCATTATTTTGGCATACAGCATACCTAGTCTATGTACCAGATACTGAAGATATAAAAATGAATGATCTGCTCACAAAAACCTTATAGTTTATTTGGGATACAGTTTGACCTGCTATGATGTATGTGTCTTTAAAGTGTATTAATTTCTGATTGGTAAATACAACAGTGGTGACAGTATGATGGGGAAATTTTACTTGTTCATGTAACAGCAGCCAAAATAAAGTGCATCTAAGCACAACTGAGGGGCTGGGATTTAGCTCAGTTGGTAGAGCGCTGCGCTGCAGTCTCTGAGGTCCCGAGTTTAATTCCCAGCACCGCAAAAATGGGAGAAGGACATGGCAATCCACTCCCAAGGCAATCCCGAAACAGTCTGCCATTGAAAACCCTATGAGGGTCGCTATGAGTTGGATACCGACTCGACAGCACCTAACAACAACAACAACAACTTAAGTGAAATATACTAGTCTGAAGTGAACCTTATCCAGTGTGCAATCAACACTGTGTCAAGATGAGGAGTCAACTAAAGGTTACAGCATCGGGGGCATTTTTTAGGGCCTTTATATCTGGGATATACTCTATGGAAGTTATCATAAGTAGATTTTTAAATAGCTTTCTCAACACCTTTTATGCATCAGTTGACAAGTCTGAGTCATGAGCAGTGAGCTGGAACACAGCCACTCCATCAGTACTGAAGTCTGGATTGGCATAGCATTAGCTCTGCAGGGTTGGAAATGTACAAATGACAGACAACAGAAGGTTTGCTTACCAGCTTCCACATCAAGGTGGAAGGGCAGGCAAGAGAAATGTGCCAAAGACTTCTTAAAGAAAACTTAAAGTGCTGCTACCAACTCTATAAATACTGCACACTGATCAACACTGGCTTGTTTCTCTCAGTAGCAAAACAAATACTTTTGAACCATGGGACCACATATTCACAAGAGTAAAGAAACAAAATTATGAACAGTGACCAGATGCAATGAGCAGAAAGGTGCTAATCCCTCAACAGTCTTTATTACAATGCTAAAACACACTAGTCTGGGGTTTAGCTCAGTTCTGTATTATCTGAGGACCCAGGTTCAATCCCCAACACTGCAAAAATGGGAGAAGGATGTGGAAATCCTCCCTCAAAAACAATCCTGAAAACAATTGGCCATTGAAAACCCTCTGAGGGTCACTATGAGTTGGACCTGACTCGATGGCACCTAACAACAATAAAACACATGAGCCACAGACATCAGCAGTATGCATCTCTGAATATGAAGGCCAGTGAGTGTGAGAGAGCAATATGTCAGAAGGCATAAGGGAGAATAGTGATATAGTAAAAAAGAGAAGGATTTTCTACTCATCAGTTGATAACATGTACATTTTTGGATATTTAAATGGTTGCATTACACTTACACTAAAGGAATAAAACTCAAAATTTATTTGGCAAAAGGCAATATGGTATTTTTTAAAATAATACTTTCATATACTTAGTTAAATGATGTGTCCAGAATATCTTAGGTTAATGTTTGATATGGCCAGGGTTAAGTACAGTCATTGGTCTCTTGGATTTGAGAAGCCTGCTTCATACCTGATATCAGGAAACATTACCACTTAAGGTGTAGCTTAAAAATTATGGCCTAAATGCCCAAAGGTACTGTTATTAATCAATGAGAATAGGATGGAAATCAATGCTTAATTTCTTTAAAAAGTGAACTAACCTTTAGTTTAAATTACTTAGAAAAATCCTACAAAAATGGTACATTTAATGTGAATTGGAAAAGTCCAAATTTAGCCCTAGGGAATTTCAGTAATATGAATCTTTCTCCTACCTCTCTCTGTCTCATATAATCTTGGTACTTAATTGCAATGCTCAGAAAACACTGCTACTGGCTGCAAATAACCTAGCAATTCTACACATACAATGAGGTCCCTGACAATTTTATCAAATGGGACTAAGAGAGAAGATTTATTAGCCAAATTTAACATTCCAACAACACAAGCTCAAAGTAAATATTATTTATGTCATCCTTGGTATGTACCCAAGAGATAATCAATAAATATATAAGGATCCTTCTTATATCACCAGATTAAAAAAAAAACACCATGCATTTGACTTTTGTCACTTGTCAAATTCTGTAATTTGCCAATATCTGAGGATTATGTATGCCAGGGCAGTGCTGGTTTGATCCCTGGTGCTTTATCTTAGCTGAATATAGCAGTGATTTAGAGAAGGCTTAGTCTATAGTAGTAGCAGCAGCAATTAAGTACTACTTTATTTAAGGCTTGCTTGGTAATATACCAAGTATAACATTACCTCCAATGAGATACCATATCCATAAACAATTATCAACATTGATTTAGAAAAGGAATGGCCCAGGTACATCTGATTTTCAGTGTACATGAAAATAGCTGTCACTACCATACATCTCAGGCTTATTCCCTGTGCCTGCTTTCGAAGCCCTCCCAAGCCCTTACTTGTGAGCATTGCTTCCCTGACCTCAGAGGAATGTTACCCCACCTTCCTTGCTTCCAGATAAAAAGGGTCATAAAGTTACCACCTTTAATGGATTATAGGCCACTGGTTTGGATAATTCACTGTCATTGTTATTTTTTCATTTCCTTTGTTACAAGAGCAGCAGTCAATGGCAGAATGAGAATGTTAGATTTCTCAATATCTCTCTTTCTACTGTGCCAGAAATTGTAGCCAAAGTACTCTTTTTGGATTCTACCTTGGAGGAAATATATTCTAGCTGTTTGATCACAGGTAAAATTTTAGAAGAACAGAGTTCTAAACTCCAATGTGCAGTACAGAGCCTCTAGTGTGCAAGGGACTGTCCCAGGTGCTGAATTCTTCCTGGTTTGTTATTCAGAGCATCCTTGAGTAAAATAATGAGAGAGAGGGATCTTCATGAGGGGTTGGCAAACTTAGGGATGTTTTGAAGTGGGAAGACAGCTTAGTAGGAGACCTAATTTTGACTTCTGACTGAGAATTATTTGGGGTGGTTCTTAAAACACAGAGATACATTGAAATTAGTAATCAATTAAAAATTGCATGCATTTTCTGGAGCAAGACTGTCCCTCATATCAGTGAAAAGCCCTTAGAGTCAAAGTAACAAAGAAAAAAGAAGTATCAGTTTGTTTAAAATAATAACAGGTGATTTCAATAGTCAAGATATAGAATCAACCTAAGTCTCCATTAATGGATGAAGAAAGAAAATGTTGTGTATATATAGTTGGTAGAATACTGCTCCACAATTTTGGAGGACCCAGGTTCAATCCCCAGCACTGCAGGAATGGGAGAAGGATGTGGTAGTCCACTCTCAAAAAACAATCCTGAAACAATTAACCATTGAAAACTCTATGAGGGTCCCTGAGTTGGACCCGACTCAACAGCACCTAACAACAACAACAGCACACAAACACACAATGGAAACTACTCAGTCTTAAAAAAGAAGGATATTCTGTTATTTGCAACAATATAGATGAATCTGAGGGACATATTAAGTGAAATAAGCCAGGCACAGAAGGACAAATACTCCATGATCTTTCTTATATGCATTATATAAAGAAGGTGAGCAGGCTGGGGTTTAGCTTAGTTGGTAGAGTACTGTTCTGCACTCCTTGAGGTTCCAGGTTAAATCTCCAGCACCACAAAAATGGGAGAAGGATGTCTATCAGTTTGCTGTACTGTGGAGGCTGGCATGTTGCTGTGATGCTGAAAGGTATGCCACCTGTATTTCAGACACCAGCAGGGTCACCCATGGTTGGACAAGTATCAGCTGAGCTTCCAGACTAAGACAGACTAGGGAGTAGGGACTGGCAGCCCACTCCTGAAACAATTAGCCATTGAAAACCTATGAATAGCAGAGAAACATTGTCAGATATAATGCGAGAAAATGAGCCCCCAGATTGGAAAGCACTAAAAAAAATGACTGGGGAAGAGTTGCCTGCTCAAGGTAGAGTCTACCTTAATGACAGGAATGGAGTAAAGCTCTGGGGACCTCCATTTGCTCATGTGGCATGATTCAAAATGAGGAGGAATAGCTGTAACATCCATTAATGATGGGAACATGAAATGTACATAGTGTGAATCTAAGAAAATTAGAAATCATCAAAAGGGAAATGGAGCACATAAACATTGACATTTTAGGCATTAGTGAGCTAAATTGGACTGGCATGGGCCATTTTGGATGAGGTAATCATATGGAATATTATGTTGGGAATGACAAAGAGAAATGGGGTTACATTCATCATCAAAACAGACATCTCAAGATCTGTCCTGAAACACAATGCTGTCAGTGATAGAATAATATCCATAAGCCTACAAGGAAGGCCAGTTAATATGACTATTATTCAAATGCACACACCTATCACTAAAGCCACAAATGAAGACAGGGAAGATTTCTACCAGCTTCCACAATCTGAAATAGATTGGACATGAAATCAGGATGCACTGATAATTACTGATGACTGGAATGCAAAAGTTGGAACCAAAGAAGAAGGCTCAATATTTGGAAAAAATGGCTTTGGTAACAGAAATGATGCTGGAGATCACATGATAGAATTTTGTCAGACTAATGACCTTTTCATTGCAAATACATTTTTTCACCAACATAAACAGCAACTACACACATGGAATTTACCAGATGGAGCATACAGGAATCAAATTCACTACATTTGTGGAAAGAGATGATGGAAAAGCTCAATATCAAATGTCAGAACAAGACCAGATACTGATTATGGATCAAACGATCAACTCCTCATATGCAGGTTCAAATTGAAACTGAAGAAAATTAGAACAAGTGCAAGAGAGTCAAGGTATAACCTTGAGTATATCCCACCTGAGTTCAGAGACCACCTGAAGAACAAGTTTAATGGATTAGATATAAATGATAGAAGAACAGATGAGTTGTCATATGACATCAAAAACATCATTCATGAGGAAAAGAAAGTCCATTAAAGAGACAGGAAGATCAGAAAAGACCAAGTTACATGTCAAAAGAGACTCTGAAACTTGTCCTTGAATGTTAAGCAGCTAAAGTAAAATAAGACATGATGAAATTCAGAAACTAAACAGAAGATTTCAAAGGGCAATTTGAGAACACAAAAGCAACTATTATAATGATGTGCAAAGAGTTGGAGATAGAAAAGCAAAAGAGAAGAACATGTTCTGTTTTTCTCAAGCTTAAGGAGCTGAAGAAAAAATTCTAGCATTGAGTGGCAATAATGAAGGATTCTACAGGCAAAATATTAAGCAGCACAGGAAGGAATACACAGAATCCTTATACCAAAAAGAATTGATGGATGAACAACAATTTCAAGAGGTTGCATGTGATCAGAAACCAATGGTATTGAAGGATGAAGTAGAAGCTGCCTTGAAGGCAGTGGCAAAACACAGTGCTCCAGGAATTGATGGAATACCAATACAGATGTTTCAACAAACAGATGCAGCACTGGAGGTGTGCACTTGCTTATACCAAGAGATTTGGAAAACAGCTACCTGGCCAACTGACAGGAGGAGATCCATATTTGTGTCTATACCCAAGAAAGGAAATCCAATCAAATGTATTATTTTTCTATATACACTTGCATTGCAATATGATTTAAGTCCAAACTTTTTTCTGTAGTGGTCTGTCTTTTTTACCTTGTCAGTAGTATTACATGAATAATCTAGGCCATTTGTATTATTACCATTCTTTGGTATTGTTGGTATTATTATAATTATTTCCTGAACTATTAAAGTTGGGCTGTTTACTTTGAGGTTGCCCTCTCTCTCATTCTTTGCTCTTCCTTGTCCCTCTTCCCCCTCCTGTCTTCTCCCATCATCACAAAGTGAAGAGGATTTTAAACATTTATTGATGAAGATCAAAGAACACAGCCTTCAGTATGGATTGTGCCTCAACATCAGCAAAACAAAAATCCAGATAACTGGGTCAGTATGCAACTTCATGATAAATGGAGAAAAGATTGAGGTTGTCCAAGATTTTTGCTTTACTTGGTTCTACAATCAACACCCACAGAAGCAGCAGTCAAGAAATCAATAGACACATTGCATTGGGAAAAGCTGTTGCAAAAGACCTCTTTAAAATATTGAAAAATAAACATGTCACACTGAAGACAAAGGTGCATTTGATTTATGCCATGGTATTTTCAGTTGCATCATATGATTGGAAAGCTGGATACTTAATAAGGGAGACAGGAGAAGAATTGATGCTTTTGAATTATGGTGCTGGAGATGAATATTGAATATACCATGGACTGCCAAAAGAACCAACAGATCTGTCCTAGAGGAAGTGCTACCAGAGTGTTCCTTGGAAGCAAGGATGGCCAGACTGCATCTTAATGTATTTTGGACATTTGGTCAGAACAGACCAATCCCTGGAGAATGACACCATGTTTGGGAGAGTGTCAAGTCAACAAAAAAAAGTAAAACCATCCACTAGATGGGTTGCCATAGTGTCTGCAACAATGGGCTTAAACATAGATAAGATCACGTGCCTGGCGCAGAATGAGGGAGTGTTTCATTCTGTTGTACACAGGGTCACTATCAGTCGGACCTGACTCAATGGTCCCTAATAAAACAACAACAAGGAAGATGAATTCTTACAAGCAAAGAGTAGCATATTTGCTACAAGGGACTGATGGGCCAAAGACTATGGAAATATGCTCAAAGGATACAAAATTTCAGTGAGATGAAAGCAGTAAGTTCATGATATTTATTTTACATGGTGACTACAGTTAATAACTTATATAAGTTAATAACTTGTTGAAAATTTCTAAGGTTATAAATTTTAAGTGTTTTTACCATAAGAAATTGAGGTAATAGATATGTTAAATAACTTCAGTCAGCCTTTCCACAATGTACCAAAATATATCAAAACATTGTGCTATATACAATTGATATTACAATTTTGTTTGTCAATGAACAAAGAATAACAAGTGATGTGGTTGATTTCAAGATGCGTAGTAACAGAACATGGGAATACGGTAGGCCCTTGTCTAAACTGATTTAAAGAAAGAAACCTCCACAAAAATTCTGTAACAGCCTGCTCATAATTCTGTATAATATTACAATACTTTCAACTTTTTCTTAAAGATGTTCTTTCACAACAATCCACACCATATAATTTGGTTACTAAAGCAGCAGGAAGGGTTCTCCATCATCAATTAAATAAATTGGTATCTGGATGCTCCCAAACAAGCTATACCAGTACTTCATAATATCTGAAATCCTTTTGTGTCCTCACAACATCCACATGTCAAAATTCCTAAACTACTGGATTAGGAACCCCACATTACTAGGAAGAGGGCCACAAAAGTAAGCAATGGCAGGAAGGCAAGTATTCTAAAGTTCTTAAGAGAATGAAAACACAAAAAAGATGCTAACCAGAGTGATTCAGCCTATTTGTGGATTGCAATTTGGGAAAAAAAAAATTACAGAAAGCAAGTATGAAACTCTCTGATATTTACACTTGTAACTGTGAACAGCTGGACTCTGGAGGCAGGAAGTGTGATGCTCAGAGCCCTGCCAAGAAGTGTCTTTGGGGTTGATAATGAGACACATGCATCTGCCTCTCTGGTAAACAATCTTTTAAGAAAACAGACACATCTAAAAAGTTAGGCCTTACAGCTAGTACATATTTTGGTTAAAATGGAAAAATTATATGGACTCAGAGATTTTTTTCCTCATAATATTAGTGTCTCATTTATATGAAAGGGATGATTATAGTACATTGTGCTGTTTATTCTTTCTGAATATATGCCAAGTATGACAGTAGAGCCTATTAAGGCTTATCAGGCAAATTGGCTCTGTCAGGGACATGGGAGGGAAGATGACAGCTAGCTTGATAGAATGTTTTTTTCTGGAAACTTTGAAGAACTTTCATGATGTGAGTACCGTGGGAATGTTTTAAACACTGCTATCTTTATGTGGATAACCTTGATTGTATTTGGTTGGTAAGATCATATTCAGTGAATGAAAGGTCCTAGGGAAGAGTTTAAAAATTGGTAAAAATTTATCCTTAAAGTTCCAAGTTGGTCTGATAGAGATTCCAATGGTTTTGTGATTTGGAGGTGGACAACAACCAGTGAAAAAAGGATGATGGTGTTGGCTTCACAAGTGGACATCCAAAATGACTGACATTAGTCTCAAAGAAAGACTAATGATAAAATAAATAATATGGTCTTTTCCTTCCTCTATGGCTAAACAACAGAGGTACAAAATTAAGGAGAGTGGGAGACACTTTGAAGGTAGAAAACACCAAGTATTAACTTCTCTTTGCTGCTGCTATGCCACATTTCTTATTATTGCTGCTGGAATTGTGCCCATGATCCGGGGATTTTTGTCTCCAGTACTGTGGAACTGAGACATGCAGCATTTTACTCTTAGAACAAAAAGGTTTGTTTGTTGTTTAAGCTGGCTGTTTTCTGTGATAGGCTCCAAAATGCCAACTGTAATTACAGTCATTGTTTTTGAATGAATGTCATAATTAATTCAGAATGAAAGGATACCTTCTTTTTACATGTTCTGCTCCATAAAGACACGATATTCAATGTAATTACTGTCTTTTCGGTAAATGCATGACACTTAAAAATATCCAGGTTGAGACTTAAGGACAATGTTAGCGAAGAGGTCACCTGACTATATATGGTTTGCAGACATATTTTTGTACATTAGAAGTGGGAAGAACCCTCTACAGATAACCTATAAGCTTCACAATCTTTAAGGAGGTGAAAATACAACACTTACTATCCATAAGGGGGCTGAGATTTAGCTCAGTTGGTAGAGCACTGCGCTGCAGTCTCTGAGGTCCCAAGTTCAATTCCCAGCACCGCAAAAATGGGAGAAGGGCCTGGCAATCCACTCCCAAGGCAATCCCGAAGCACTCAGCCATTGAAAACCCTATGAGGGTCGCTATGAGTTGGATACCAACTCAACGGCACCTAACAACAACAACAACAAACTATCCATAAGCCATCTCAGTGATTAATATCCACATGACCAGAAAGTATTTTTAAAATCTGAACTGAGATTTATTCTCCTTTTGCTCTTTAATGAGTTCTCTGGAGATAAATATCTCATATACATAATAAACAAAAGACACCCCAGGTTTTCCACCAGGGAAAGGAATAAGAACATCCTTCATAAATCTTACCCTGCCACTTTCTATATTACCTTGATGATTTCTAATTGAAAGCATATTATTAAGGGGTCCCCAAAAGAAAATTTTTCTTCTTCCATCTATTCATCCACTCAACTACACTTTTCTTTCTGCAAAATATAATAATTCAAAATAATGACTTCTTTGTCCCTAATACATAAATAATAAGAAAGCAGAGCTGCTTTGGCTGAAGGGATGGAGATGAGGAGGCCCACCAACAGCCTCATCTTCTGTTCTCACCCCTTTCTCCCCACTAGGGGTGCAGCTGAAAGACCGCCACATACCCTATGAGTCTCTGTGGAGCTCAGGAAGAAAATGAGTTGCAAGGAAATGATGTGACTTATCTCTGATGACAAACTGTTAGAACGGCTGTCATTTTCTAAGAGTTTCCTGATTTTTGACAGGTACTTCATCTGTAACAGGAGTTAATTAGAGGAAGCTTTTGATTCTCAATACTCACAGGTCATATTTTGATTTGTATCCAGTATATACATAGAATGCTTATAGTTTAAAAATAAAAAACACATAACACAAAAATGGAAAAGGGACTTGAATAGGCATTTATCCAAGGAAGATATATAAATGCTCAATAAATGCATGAAAAGACGCACACCATCATGAGCCGTCAAGGAAATGCAAATGAGCACCACAATGAGAGAACTCTTTGGGAAAGTTCTAAGAAAAAAAGAGATAAAAACAAGTGTTGGTGAGGATCAGGAGATACTGGAAGCCCCATCTGCTTTTGGTGGTAATGTAAAATGGTGTGGATACTATGGAAAAGAGTATGATAGTTCTTCAAAAGTTTAAACATAAGAGTTACCATAAATGTAATCACTCAGCAATTTCACTTCTAGGTAAATACGCAAGAGAAATGAAAACAAATGTCCACACAAAACTCATGAATGAATGCCCACAGCAGCATTATTCTTGATGGCCCTAAATAAGACACAAATAGCCACCAATAAATGAGTAGATAAATAAATTGTGTTATATCTATATAATGGAATCTTATTTGGCAATAAAAATAATTAAGTATTGTTGCATTATGTAACATAGGTAACCCTTGAAAATATGTTAATTGGAAGAAGTCAGTCACTAAAGACCTCATATTATATAATTCAATTTAAATGAAATGTCCAGAACAAGCAAACCTATGGAGACAGACAGTAGTTCGTCAGCTGCCTAAGTCAGTGGGGTAGAGGAGTAGAGGGGAAGAGGGAGGAGCTTCTAATAGATAGGAAGATTCTTTTTTTTTTTTCTTTTTGCCATACTGGGGGTTGAACCCAGGGCCTTGCGCCTGCATGCTCTGCAAGTGCTGGACCACCGAGCTGCACCCTCAGCCCATTTTTTTACTTTTTGAGACAGGGTCTCACTAAGTTACACAGACTGCCTCTGGTCTCGAACTTGCTATCCTCCTGCCTCCACCTCCCAAGCCACTGGGATTACAGACATGTGCCACTGTGCCCGGCTGATAGGAAGATTCTTTTGAGAGAGGATGATGAAAATATTCCCAGTGAAAACCAGCTAGGTATGGTGGGACATGCTTGTAATCCCAGCCACTCAGGAGGTATATACAGGAGGATCACAAGTTCAAGGCCCCAGGCAACCTATGTAATTTAGCGAGACACTGTCCCAAGATAAAAAAAATAAATAAGAGGCTGGGGGTGCAGCTCAGTAGCAAGCACTTGCAAAGTATGTACAAAGCCTCGTGTTCAGCCCCCAAGTACCACACACAAAGAAAAGGGAAATCAATTTATGGTAGTGTTGGTTCAACCTATAAACAAATTGAATTATATACTTTAAATGGGCAAATTTCATGCTATGTGAATTATATCTCAATAAAGCTTGTTATTTAAAGCAAAAGACAAGAAAGAGGGGAATGGAGGATATTGTTACAACCATCTCTGGAAATAAAATATGTTACATATGCCCAAAGACATTCATGGTTTGTGCCATGTTAAGTTGAAATTAAGGGAATTTAGTTAGCTGAGTCCAGCTTCTCAGATTATTTGCTCAGCATAGTCACATTAACTGGCCTTCCTTGCAGGCATATGGATATTATTCTATCACTGACAGCATTGTATTTCAGGAAAGATCTTGAGATGTCTTTTTTGATGATGAATGCAACCCCATTTTCTCTTTAGCTTGTCATTCCCAGCATAATAGACCGTATGATTATCTGACTCAAAATGGCCCATTCCAAGCCATTTTAGCTCACTGGTGCTTAGAAGGTCAATGTTTATGCCTGTATCTCTTTAATGGTTTCTAATTTTCCTAGATTCATACATATACATACCATGTTCCAATTACTAATGGATATTTACAGTTGTTTCTCCTCATTTTGAGTCATCTCACATCAGCAAATGGAGATCCCTGGGGGCTTTACTCCATTTCCATCATTAAGGTAGACTCTACTTTGAGGAGCCAACTCACTCCAGTAGGGTTTTGAGTGCCTTCCAACGTGGGGGCCCATTTTTTGGCACTATATCTGACAGTGTTTCTTTACTATTCATAGAGTTTCCAATGGCTAGTTGTTTCGGGAGTGGGTCACCATGTCCTACTCTCTAGTCTTTCTTAGTCTGGAAGCTAGCTGAAACCTGTCCACCAAGGGTGACCCTGCTGATATCTGAAATACCCATGGCATAGCTTTCCTCCTCATAGCAACATGCAAGTTCTCAGGGTACTGCAATCTGACAGATGTATGGGGGTAGATTCCTCTAGATTTTATGGCCTCCATAAAATTCAGTTTTCTCATTTTTAATTTTTCAAATATATTTTGTTTTTTAGAGATGGGGTCTCACTATGCAACCTAAGCTGGCCTCACACTTGCAATCCTCCTGCTCCTGCCACCAGAGTGATAGACTTACAAGTGTGTGCTACCATTCCCAGCACCCCCTTCCCCATTTTTTTTGAAAGAGTATCTCTGTGTATCCCAGACTTACCTGGAACTATGTAAGCCATGCCGGCCTCCTCCTAGCCTCAAACTTGTGTCGATCTTCCTGCCTCAGCCTCCTGAGTCCTAGGATTATAGGTGTGTGCCACTACACCCCGCTCGGCTTCTCATTTTTAAAATAGAGACTAATAATACCCACCTCATATGTTTTTATTATGGTGAAAGATAATCCATAATGTTTGTATTATTGTATTTGCTACTTTTAAGTACCAATTCCACTACTACTACAGTCTGTTATATGTAGATCCCTACATTATGATTTGTTCGTATAGATTTCTTTTTAAGTTCTTGAAATTTCTGCCTTGATTTTTCAACCTCCAGAGTAGGACTTGAGTAGTCAAGAAACTGAGCATCCCTCAGAGGCTTCTAGATCAGTAGAGCTTAACCCTGGCTGCACCTAGGAATCACCAGGGAGCTTTCTAAATCATACCTGGATGCCTGGATGCCACCCTAAGAGGTATATTAAATTATTTGGTCTTAGATGCAGCCTGGGCCTTTTGAAACCTTCTCAGAGATTCTAGTGAACAATCACAGCCCCAAACTGCTGTTTCTGTTTAAATTTAGATTCAGGCCACCTGAACAAAATTCAGCAAGAGGCTCTATCTTCAGTGTATACCTTCTGAAATACCAGCACATAGCCAGTTCACAAAAGAACTCCTCATTCTTTGTTAAAACAATTGAAGTATCTTCTTGGATGGCTGTTGAACGATGATCGTGTCCATGAAAAACCCTGAGGAATCAATTAGTGATCTGATAAGGTAATGTGTTTCAAATCCAAGTATCCTTAGTGAATGTCTTCTACTAGTTCTTTGCTGAACATTACCTGTACATAGAAACTAGAACCACTGATAAAACCTTTCCCATTTCTGAACTGACAGAAGTCAAAAATAGCTTGTTGATTTCTCATATAGTCAAAATACTAATTATCAAATTTCTCCATCACCAGACAAATACTTCAGTGATGCAGTCATAAATTACAATTGTAGTTATGAGTCTTTCTAACAGAATCTTAGACTTGTGTCTGTAGACTGGTTAGTCTTGTGGCAATAGGTGCAAAACTTCATGTCTACATGCTCTATATCATTGACATCTGCTCTCAGACCTTTTATTCAAACACTAGCCCAAGTGTAACCTGCCTATGCTGTGAAAGAAAGTTCTTCACTAGTTCTCTTCAACCCAACAGTTCCCAAGAAACCCCTTTTTCATGGACTGCCAGTAACACAGCCACATAAATACTATCAAATGGTTATAAGAAAGACAACACAAAAAAGTAAGGGTGAATTGACAGCACCCATGCCCACCCTTGGGAAATCAATATCTAGAATCTGCCCTAAGACACTAGGTTAGTAACATTTTGTTCATGGGCCACAATGAATATTTTACGATGACCAAGACTGAATTTATTTGGTAGAAAGATTTCTTGATATCTGGTGTGTGACATCCAGGAAAAATAATAGCTTCATCCTTAGCCACTGGAGTCCTGCTAATAGCTGTGATAGAAGCCTGGGGGCAGGATCTGCCCCCTGCCAGCACCTACAGCTTTCACTGGGACACTCTTTCTCCCCCTTCCTTGCTGCCCACATGTCTATCATCTATCTCAGTGGCTCCCTAGCCCCAGCCAAACATAAGCATCTCTTGATGGAGTTTTTAAACTACAGGAGGCCAAAACCTCATGCCGGATCAACTACATAAAAGAACTCTTTAGCTATTAGCACTTTTTTTAAAAACTCTTATGTGGTTTGGAAAAATATTGAGTGTTGAGAATCATTGACCTAGGTTTCCTCCCCATCCTGCCACTCTGTATCTCCCCTGAAGTTCCCAAACCTTGTCCCCAGTTTCCCTATAAAAATGATCCCCCGCATGCTGAACAGGCAGCCATCCAGATTTTTCAGTTGAATTTTATTCATGATTATCTAGATTCTCCACATTGCTTTGCCCATGGAGACATTGCCCATGCTCCGTTTACTCCATATCTTCAGAGCAGCCCTGGGCACTCATCACCAGCTAGGCAGGGTCATTCCTGAGTGAGCCGGCAATAAAAGCAGTCCTTATTATGATGCATTAGTCCAACTCTTGTTTTTTCTATACTGCTTTATTTTGATTTGCAAAGGTTACTTTTGCCCAGCAATCAATCTCTTGATTAGCTTACTGCTCCTGCTATTTATTGTTATTTTCGAAAAGAAAAATAGACTGCTTAGCATAGTGGCACATGCCTTTAATCCCAGCACTCAGAAGGATCATAAGTTCCAGACCAGTCTGTGCTAAAAACAGTGAAGCCCTGAATCAAATAAATAAATAAATAAATAAATAAATAAATAAGACAAAAATGAATTATAAAATTGAGGCAAAGGTGGATAGTGAACATATGATCCAGAACTCAGTGACTACAATTAGCATTCAAAATAAGAATAAGGGCACAGAAACATCCCTCAACCTACAGGTACTCAGTAGATGCATGTGTCAGAGAGCTGCATGGCTGAGAAGTCCTAAAGATATGGCAAAGGCTCCTTTACCAAAATGCTGATTAAAAAAAAAAGTAACATGTATTTTGTGAGTTAATTCTTTTATTTCATTACATTTTGTGTGCACACTTGAAAAATAGAAGCAGATACTTATTTGAATAGCAAATAGATTCCAAAAAGCTCTCTTAATAATTTTAAACTGTTCTAACCATAAAAAATAAATTCTATATTTAATTAAAGTTTGGAATCATTTTCCCATTCATATGGCTGCATTTCTCAAGATCTAAACCAACTCCTAACAGGTAGTTAGTGTGATGTGGTGCCTGGCATCCAGGTTCAGAGCACATTTCTACTCTGGACCTTCTCATCTAGACAAAGGAAAACATAGACTGTCTTTCCCCTGCTGCATCTACGGGAAGCACTTGTTAGTCCAGCCACGCCAACTCCTCTGTCCCTAGCTCTTACACCAGAGAGCTGCCAGGGAAGCCTGGCAGAGGCAGACACTGGAGACAGAGTAACTTCCTGGCCATACCACAGGCTCTGGGTCTGCATTTTTACTTTCTCAAAACAGTGCGTAGGCAATTTATTAACCTATCTACATCTCAGTAGCTGGGATTTAGCTCAGTTGGTAGAGCGCTGCACTGCAGTCTCTGAGGTCCCCAGTTCAATTCCCAACAATGCAAAAAATGGGAGAAGGACTTGGCAATCCACTCCCAAGGTAATCCCGAAACAGTCAGCCATTGAAATCCCTATAAGGGTCGCTATGAGCTGGACACAACTCGATGGCACCTAACAACAACAATAACAACAACATCTCAGTATCCACATCCATAAAATACAATTGACTTCTTGGGGGCCCTGAAGGACAGAATGTGGAAAGTGCTTATACTTAAAAACCGATCAGCATAAAATAAATATTGGTTGTTATTGTTAAGGATTTAAGAGCATTTTTAATATGACAGATTTTTCCAGTGTTTTCCTCATAAGATAGTATTACTATAAGTTATTTCACAGGGAAGCATTAACTGGCTCTATTAATTTACCTTGGGTTGTGAATCAAAAAACTACTGCAGCTTGCTGAAGCTGCTTGAATTGCCACAAGGACACAAAGTTCTTCAGTAGGATTCAAGGACAAGAATACACCCTGGGAATGACTAGAACCAGGAGCTGTTCTGTGATTCTCACCTCTGCTCTCATCTCATTTTCTGTGCATCTGCTCCTTTTTTTTTCATGCTAAACCAGCTTCCTCTCCCCTTCGATCACATAGCAAAGCTTATACTCCAACAAGTAACAGACCCAATCACCAAAAGAAATGAAATTTTTCTCCATTGATTCTCAACTCCAAATGTTTAGACATTGTTCTCAGATTTTCTCAACTTGAGTCAGGTACCCACCTGCCATCCAATCACTTGAGGCCCAAAGGCCATGAGGAGCCTGCCATTGCATATGGATTTGGGGGGAATGAAGAGAGACTTGAGGGGGGTCAGTTATCAGTTTGGAAGGCATTACTGAAGTCTAAATTATTATGGATCATGAAGTCTAAATTAATGTAGTGGATATTAATGAAATGGAGACCAAAAAAAGAATTAATGAAATAAATATGTACAATTATTATGTATTAATCAAAAACCATTTCAAACTGATCATTCCATATATGTATACATGCATTAAGTTATAACAAAATACCCCATACACTTCTATAATTAAAATGATGATTAATTTTTAAATGATGTTAGAACTGAGTACATTTGAGACACAAAAATAAAATTTGACTTGATACAGTGTGCATGACAATAACTTAAAAATTAATCAAAGAATGAAGCTATGAAAATTCAGGAGGAAATAACAAAAAAATTGTGATATAATGTCAGAGTAAAAAGGACTTTTCTATTGTAAGTTAAAATCAGGAAGCAATAAGATAAAACGTTGGTATTTTCAAATACACAAAACTTATAACTGAAAAAAACACCTTAAGCAATATCAAAACATGAACAACAAACTTGGGAATATATTTGTAACATATCACAGACAAAGTATTAAAGTTATCAATTATATAAAGAGCTCCTGGAAATCAATTAGGAAAAAATGAAGCAGAAGAAAAACAGGCAAAATATTGTGTGTGAAAAAATAGGTCACAAAAAAGGAATTACAAATGACTCAAAAATAAAAAAGTAGTCAACTCAGAAACATGTTCAAATTATATTGAGATAACATTTTTTCACATATCAGATTAGCAAAACTTCAAAAAGTTGATAATTTATTATGCTGGTAAGACCAGGGAAAATAGATTTTCACATGTAACTTATGCAGAGTAAATTGGTTCAAGTCCAATGAATGAGATATGCTGCTGTTTATCATGTTGCAAAGGCACATATCCTTTGACCCAGAAATTAAAGTTGTAGGAATTTATCCTACAGATATACTTGAAAGTACACAATTTGTATGTAAAATGTTAGTTGTTGCAGTAAAAACTTTAGAAACTAAACATTTGACTGAGGGCAATTAAATTGTGTACACATATACAACAGAGTCCCCCACATATCTGTCAGATTGTCCTGCTGTGGAGGCTTGCATGTTGCTATGATGCTGAAAGCTATGCCATCGGTATTTCAGATACCAGCAGGGTCACCAATGGTGGACAGGTATCAGCTGAGCTTCCTCACTAAGACAGACTAGGGAGAAGGACCCAACAGCCCACTCCAAAACAATTAACCATTGAAAGCCATCAATAGCAGAGAAATACTTTTAAATATAATGCTGGAAACTAAGCCTCCCCTCCCCAGGCTGGAAGGCATTCAAAAGATGACTAGGAAAGAGTTGCCTTCTCAAAGTAGAGTCAACCTTAATGAAGAGAATAGAATAAAGCCCCTAGGGCCTCCTTTTGTTGATGTGGCATGACTCAAAATAAGGAGACACACAGTGTCAGCAACAATGGGCACAAGCATAAAAAGATCATGTGCATGGCACAGTGCTGGATAGTGTTTTGATCTGCTATACTTTGGGTTCAGTGGGTGTCAGATCTGAGTCGATGGCACCTAACAATAACAACAATAAATACAATATAGTGCAACTGTGGGGAAAAAAAGCAATGTCCAGAATAAAGTGTATCATGCCAGCATGTATTTTCAAAGTGAATTAAAGAATGAATGTGTGTATGTGTGCACATACTTGTATTTACCTAGTTTTGCTCTAAACATCTCTGATGGCTAGAAAGGTGACCCAAAAAATTGTTATTATGTAATTAGTGGAAGGACAGCAAATGGAGAGACGAAGAGAGTGATTAACATTTGATGTTAACCTCAGACTTTTTTATTTTGGAGTCATGCAAATACATTATAATCGAATCCAAACTTTCAATGGATGCATCTTCTTTACAAACAAAATAAAAATATTTTGGCCTACAACACAAAAGTAAAAATAAAACAGAAGTTCCCTAGTTCCCTTTTTCCTTTTCTTCTTCTTTCTTTCTTTTTTTTTTTTTTTTTTTTTTTTTTTTTTTTTTTTTTTTTTTTTTTTTTTTTTTTTTTTTTTTTTTTTTTTTTTTTGATTTCATAGGCACCTCAATCCCTTAGTGCCTGCAGCTGTACCACTGTGGCATCCGATCCCATTAGATCTCAGAAGTTAAGCAGGGTTGGACCTGGTTAGCACTTTGATGGGAGACTGCCTGGGAACACCAGGTGCTCTAGGCTTGGGAGAAGGACCTGGCAGCCCTCTTCCAAAAGATGATCGGCCATTGACAACCCTATGAATAGCAGAGGAGCACTAACAATACTGTTTCACCTGCTGTATGTAGGGTCTCTATGAATCAGTGCCTAACAACAACAACCCCTTTGAATAGTCTAAATCCTCCCAGCCCTAGGCCTCACCAGAATCTTTCCAAATAAATTCATCCTTCCCTTGATTATATTTAGAAATAAGAAATTGTATTCAGTGACATGTGGCCCTATCATCTGAAATATAATCACCTAGTGAAAAGATTTTTTTAATTCCTTGATGTATACCATGTTGCCTAAGAATATGTCATAATAATTGTGTCCATGATAAAAGAAAAAAAAGAATATAAAGCAAGTCTGTGAAAGAAATCATTTGTAAATACAGCAAAATATTCCTAAAGTCACACATCTAAATTCTAATGGGAAATTAGAGAGCTCTCCTGACATCTCTGGTCAACAGGGTAGGTTTTAAGGTAAAATACACTCAGGCAATGCTCCTTGGAATCAGGATGTCAGTCCTTATGGAGAAGTTTCCCCACCAGACAGGCTGGACTAGTAGGCAGGCGATAAGGCTTTTCTCTCTCAGATAGGCCTGGACTTGACTCTAAGCACCACCTCTTACCAACTGAGTAACATAGAATAAGGTACTTACCCTCTCTGATCCTCATTTCCCTGGTTACATAAAAAGGGAGTAATAACACTGGTGCAAATCCTAAGTAAAGTATGTACAGAAGCAACATCAAAGCCAAGTATACTGTAAGTGGGGCAATAAATCAGCTATGCAGTTTACAAGCATGTACTTTAATGAATTCCTTCATTTCCACTTGGGTTAGTAGTTGCTCACTAAAGACTCTAAGTTTTCTTTAGTATACCCTTGTGCTATTAAGGTTCCTTAAATTATCATTAACATACTTGTAAGTGAGAAAATAGCTCTGTAAGTGTGTACGCAGAGGAATTATGATTCAGAGTTTTGTTTCTGTGACATAGAATATAAGAATCGGCAAACAGAGGAAAAAGAGATCTGAAAACTTTTTGGCTGCATTTTCTGGTTTCCATTGGGAAAATAGATGCTAAACTCAATAAGAAAATTGTTTTAACTGGGAAAACTCTCCAACTTTATTTGTAATGCATATAGTACTAAAACAAATTAAATGGGCAAGCACAAATTATACTTGTCCTAATCAAACATAAACATAATTATAGGGGACTGTGCTGTTGAATGTTTATATAACCTAAATCATTAGTCACTAAGTGTATTTTCCATGAGTGTAATATACTAAGAGTACAGCAATGAAATGAATTACCAACTAACTCACTGCTAATAGAAACTGTTTCTTTTATCCAGTATTTCCCCAAATCCTACTGAATATCAGACTCTGTGTAAGTGCTGAAAAACAAAGATGAATAAGCACAACCTGTCCCATGCTCCACCACTCAGGCACTCATGGAACCATAAACATGAGTATCTCAAGTGAGACTACATAGAAAAAGATGGTACAGTCAACATAAACAGCCATTATTTATCCCAGAATCATGAAACCCATCCTATGCCCAATGAAAGGTGTCAGAAATATCTTGGGTACCCCCAACACAGCCTGCAAGTCACAGGGGCAGTCTTTACTTGTTACTTCATTTAGCCTGATGAAAACACCAGTCTTCTTGCTCTTACTATTCATAATATACCAGCTGAAGAGTACTGGCTTTTAGCATGAGTTTTTCAAGAAGAGGAAATTCCTCTATAAAGACCAACTCTAGAAAGCCTCACCCTTCAGAAAGGCTCATGGCCTTCAGCCCCCAATTTGCAATAATCTGAACTAAGGCATGCTTCCAATTCAGGGTAGCTCTGGATGAGGAAGTGGAATTTGGCTTGAGCTAATGATTCCCACCTGAGGAAAATATTCATCTAGCTTCCGAGGAAATGTAGTGAATGGAGATGAAATGAAGAGTTTGAGTTCTAGGGGCATGGAGGAGAAGTCTTGAATAACCTGTCTATCGTCCTATTGTTTCACCCACACGTCTGTCAGCTTGCAGTGCTGTGGGGGATTTCATGTTGCTGTGATGCTGAAAGCTATGCCATTAGTATTTCAGATATCAGCAGGGCCACCCATGGTGGACAGATTTCAGCTGAGCTTCCATACAAAGACAGACTAGGAAGAAGGACCAGGCAGCACACTTCCAAAACAATTGTTGTCGTTAGGTGCCATGGAGTCGAGTCTGACTCATAGTGTCCCTGTGTACAACAGATTGAAACACTTCTCAATTCTGTGCCAGGCACACAATCTTATTTATATTTAAGCCCATTGTTGCAGACGTTGTGTCAATCCATCTGGTGGAGGGTTTTCCTTTTTTTCATTGGCCTGCCACTTTCCCAAACATGATGTCCTTCTCCAGGGATTGATCTCTCCTGACTACATGTCCAAAATATGTAAGACGCAGTTTGGCCATTCTTGCTTCCAAGGAGCACTCTGGTTGCACTTCTTCTAGGACAGATCTGTTGGTTCTTTTGGCAGTCCATGGTATATTCAATAGACATCTCTAGCACCACAATCAAAAGCATCAATTCTTTTTCTGTCTCTCTTGTTCAAAGTCCAGCTTTCACAACCATATGATGCGACTGAAAATGACATGGCATGAGTCAGACGCACCTTCATCTTCAATGTGACATCTTTGCTTTTCAATACTCTAAAAAGATCTTTTGCCACAGCTTTTCCTAGAGCAATGCATCTTTTGATTTCTTGGCTGCTGCTTCCATGGGTGTTGGTTATAGAGCCAAGCAAAGCAAAATCTTGGACAACCTCAATCTTTTCTCGATTTATTGTGAAATTGTGTGTTGACCCAGTAGCAAGGATTTTTGTTTTGTTGATGTTTAGTCACAACCCATATTGAAGGCTGTGATCTATGATTCTCATCAGTAAATGTGTTAAATCTTCTTCACTTTCAGCAAGCAGAGTTGTGTCATCTGCATAATGCAGTTGTTAATGAGTCTTCCTCCAATCCTGATGCCATGTTCTTCCTCATAAAGTCCAGCTTCTCAGATTATTTGCTCAGCATAGAAATGGAAGAGATATGGTGAAAGTATATAGCCCTGATGCACACCTTTCTCAACTTTAAACCAGGCTGTGTTTCCTAGTTCTATTTGAGCTGCCTCCTGGTTCACGTACAGATTCCTCATGAGTACAATTAGGTGTTCTGGTATTCCCATTTTCTGAAGTGTTATCCATAATTTATTATGATCCACACAGTCAAATGCCTTTGCATAGTCAATAAAACACAGATAGACATCTTTCTGATATTCTCTGCTTTTGGCGAATATCCACCTGACATCAGCAATGATGTCCCTAGTTCCCTGCCCTCTTCTGAATCCCGCTGATTTTCCAGTAATTCCCTATCTATATACTGCTGCAGTCCTTTTTGAATGATCTTTAGTAAAACTTTGCCTGTGTGTGATATTAATGATATTGTGCAATAGTTTCCACATTCAGTTGGACCCCTTTTTTTGGGTATAGGCACAAATACAGATCTCTTCCAGTCAGTTGGCCAAGTAGCCATTTTCCAAATCTGTTGGCATAAACATGTTAACACCTCCAGTGCTGCATCTGTTTATTGAAACATCTCTATTGGTACCCCATCAATTCCTGGAGCCTTGTGTTTCGCCAGTTCTTTCAAGGCGGCTTCCACTTTGTCCTTCAATACCTTTGGTTCCTTTTCATATGCATCCTCTTGGAATGGTTGGTCATCTACCAATTCTCTTTTGTATAATGACTCTGTGTATTCCTTCCATCTACTTTTGATGTTTCCTGCATCATTTAATATTTTCCCTGTAGAATCTTTCACTACTGCCACTCGAGGCTTGAACTTTTTCTTCACTTCCTTAAGCTTGAGTAACACAGAGCATGTTCTTCCCTTTTGGTTTTCTGCCTCCAGCTCTTTGCAGATGTCATTATAATATTTGTTTTTGTCTTCTAGAGCTGCCTTTTGAAATCTTCTGTTTAAATCCTTAACTTCATCATGTCTTCCTTTTACTTTGGCTGCTCAACATTCAAGGGCAAGTTCCATTGTCTCCTTTGTGCGTTGCAACGAGCCTAAAAGGTATGCCACTGGTATCTCAGATACCAGTAGGGTTATCATGGTGAACAGGCTTCAGCTGAGCTTCCAGACTTAGAGATACTAGGGAGTAGGAACTGGCAAGCCACTCCCAAAACAACTAGCCACTCAAAACCCTACGGATAGCAAAGAAACACTGTCAGATATAGTGCCAGAAATGAGCCTCCCAGGTTGGAAGGCACTCAAAAGAGTACTGGGGAAGAGTTGCCTCCTAAAAGTAGAGTCTACTGTGATGACGGAAATGGAGTAAAGCCCCAGGGACCTCCATTTCCTGATGTGGCATGACTCCAAATGAGGAGAAACAAATGTAAACATCCACTAATAATTGGAACATGGAATGTACATAGTATGAACCTAGGAAAATTAGAAATCATTAAAAGAGAAATGGAGCACATAAACATTGACATTCTAGGCATCAGTGAGCTAAAACGGACTGGCATGGGCCATTTTGAGTAAGATAATCCTATGGTCTACTATGCTGGGAATGATAAGCTAAAGAGAAATGGGGTTGCATTCATCATCAAAGAAGATATCTCAAGATCTGTCCCAAAATACAATGTTGTCAGTGATAGAATAATATCAATACATCTACAAGGAAGGCCAGTTAGTGTGACTATTATTCAAATTTATGCACCCACCACTAAGGCCACAAATGAAGAAAGGGAAGATTTCTACCAGCTTCTGCAATCTGAAATAAATCAAACATGCAATCAGCATGTACTGATAATCACTGGTGACTGGAATACAAATGTTGGAAACAAAGAAGAAGGCTCAGTAGTTGGAAAATATGGTCTTGGTGACAGAAACAAAATGAAATCACATGATAGGATTTTTTCAGACCAATGACCATTGCAAATACATTTTTTCATCAACATAAACAGAGACTATACACATGGACTTCACCAGACGGAACATACAGAAATCAAATTGAATACATATGTGGAAAGAGATGATGGAAAAGCTCTATATCAAATGTCAAAACAAGACCAGGTGCTGACTGTGGATCAGACCATCAATTTCTCATATGCAAGTTCAAACTGAAGCTGAAGAAAATTAGAACAAGTATATGAGAGCCAAGGTATGACCTTGAGTATATCCCACCTGGGTTCAGAGACCACCTCAAGAATAGGTTTAGTGCATTAAACACAAATGATAAGAGACCAGATGAGTTGTGGCATTACATAAAAGATATCATTCAAGAAGGAAGCAAAAAGTTATTAAAAAGGACAAGAAAAAAAGAAAAGGCCCAAAACAATTGGCCATTGAAAACCCTATGAATAGCAGAGAAACACTGTCAAATATAATGCTGAAAAATGAGCGCCCCCTCCAGGCTAGAAGTCATTCAAGAAAAGATTGGGGAAGAGTTGCCTCCTCTAAGCAAAGTCAACCTTAACAACAGGAATGGAATAAAGCCCCTGGGACCTCTTTTTGCTGATGTGGCATGACTGAAAATAAGAAGAAATATAGGGATGGCAACATTGGGCTCAAACATAAAAAGATCGTGTGCACAGCACACTGTTGGATGGTGTTTTCATTCTGCTGTACCTAGAGTCACTATGATTAGGATCCAACTTGACAGCACCTTACAACAACAACAACTTCCTATTGTTGCATTGTTTCTTAACAACACAACATATATGCATTTTTGTGCCATACTGTATTAATTAGGAATATGTTCAGCTGCAAAATAACAGCACACTCAACTGAAATGGCTTAAACAAAGCAAGTTTTATTTGTATCACAAAATTCTTGGAATTTGTTTCAATAGTTCCACAAAGGCAGAGGAAAAATCTCCTTGATTCTCTTCCTTACAGTCACTTAAAGTCTGCTGAAGTTCCTGCCATCTTTTTAATGTCCCTTTAGGAAGAAGGAGGAAGAGGAATGGACAACATTTGAAACAGGAAAGCAAAAGTTCCCTAGGAAACTTTCAGCAGCCTCCTGCTGTCAATCGATTGGCCAGAGGGGAAAGTAGCAGGAGGAAGGGAGTTGGGGAGCCATGAGTCAGCCAACCACCAGAATCTGCTGCACAGTCCTCCCATGGTTGGAGTGGATAACATTGGAATAAATGGACTGTTGGGCTTATAAGCTTGCTGACTAAAATAGATTGACTCATATTGGCTGTGATGTCTGACTTCTGAGGAAGGCTGAGTGAGCTGGCTGGGAAGGAGTTTCTACCAGATAGTTAGATATATGTTCTCAGCTTCTTTACTGACTAGGCTGGGCCATTTCCATCTCATGGATCAAAGCATGGAGAAAATTATCCCTGAAGGACCTCTCTGATATAGGAAGCCATACTTGAGTTCTGTAGGCATAGACACATGGACAAGGAGCCTTGAGTAACTTGTCTGTCTTCCTATTGTTGCATTGGTCACATGTTATCCTAAAGTATGTGCTGTTCCAGTTCATGCTCATGACAATGACAGTAGCAGCTATGTGTGCTGAGTGCTTACTCCCTGCCACATACTCATTGTGCTTGGAAGCTCCCCCGAGGCTCTCTTTCTCTCTGAATCCTCCAAGCAACTATATTTCCTCAGTCCTAAGATAAAGCTGCTGGATGACAGGTACTGTTAATACCTTCTTTCTCTGGCCCAGTGGCCCATTGGTGGTGTCACAGAATATAGACATTATATTATTCCCAGTAGAGGACACAAAAGCATCTCATGGTGAGGTAAGCTTTGGTATCTTACCCAGTGAGACCCAGCTGCAGACAAACTTGATTCATTATAGTCCCCTTCAGATAAATGTGGTGATGTGTAACATGGTAACTACTGCATACACAGTGCTTCCTTTTGCCAGCACTGAGGTAAGTGCTAGCCCCAGATGAGTCCACACAACAATTGCCCATGCGGTGAATACTAGTCCTATCCAGAAAACAAGGTTCTAAAAGTCACTTTGCTTGCTCAGATAAAAGCCAGGCCATCTGATCCATGGCACCATGTTCTTCACAGAACGGTGGTACTATCTCTCAAAGGAACATGTTGCTGTTGTTAGGTGCCATCAAGCCAGATCTGACTCATGATGACCCTATGTACAACAGAATGGAGCACTACCCAACACTGTGCCATGCACATGATCATTTTATATTTAACCCCAATGTTGCAGTCCCTATATTTCTTCTCATTTTTAGTCATGCCACATCAGCAAAAAGGAGGTCCCAAGGGCTTTGCTCTATTTATATCATTAAGGTTGACTTTACTTTGAGGAAGCAACTCTTTCCTAGTCTTTTCTTGAATGCCTTCTAGCCTAGGGGGCTTGTTTTTCCAGCACTATATTTGACAGTACTCCATGGTTATTCATAAGGTTGTTAGTAGCTAATTGTTTTGAGATTGGGCTGCCTGGTCCTTCTCCCTATTCCGTCTTTCTGGAAACTCAGCTGACACCTGTCTACCATGGGTGGCCCTGCTGGTATGTGAGATACAGGTAGCATAGCTTTCAACATGAGAACAACACACAAGCCCCCACAGCACAACAACCTGACATGGAGGAGAGTAACGTGTAGGAATACATAATTTGTACTGGACTCAACACGTCTTGCCAAGTGTCTAGCCTGACAATAAAAGCTCTGTAGATACCCCTGCCTCACCTTCTGTCCTTTCAATTTCCTTCTTCCCATTTTTCCTCACTCCTTGTCCCTCATTATACTGGACTGATGGACTGCATCATTTAGATCCTGATTTCCTAGCGTCATGTTCCAGGAGCTATGAAAGGGTTTGGCTGCTCTGAAGAGCAATATGTTTGCAGGCAGGATTCATTGTGTTGCATTAATTTGAAAAGCAGAGAAAGGCACTGAGATAAATGCTAGGAATGGCAAGGCACTTTCAAGGACTTTAAAAAACTTGGAGTCTGCGGGGTACATTTGGAGGAAAGAGACAGGCAGTGAACAAAATAAAGCAGATTTCCCAGGAAGCTGTGGGAGGACAGAGAAGGCTTCAGCCCACCCTACCTGCGGTGGGGAGGAGGATTCAGGAATGCTTGCCAGAAGGGGTGGCACCACCCCTTACCGTTCAGTAGCAGAGGAGGGCAGAAGGTACTCCTGGTAAAGGGGCAGTGCATGCAGGAACCTTGAGGAATGAAGGAACACAGGCAATTTCCAAGGATCAAGTGATAGAGCCTGGCCCATAACAACCTCTCAGCCAGTTGTCAGGTGCCCTCCAGCAGGATCAGAATTAGTTGCCAAAAAGGTGAATGGGATGAGGGAGGAGGGCAGAAGAACAGCCCAGAAACGTGGAAGGAGGTCAATCCTTAATATTTGGATCCTGGGGATTTTGACAAACTGGATATAGCCTCCTGTTGAGAGGTCACAAGACTGTCATTTAAATTCAGGCAGAGGAATTAGGAGGAGCAGAAGGAGCAGGGGAAGTGCCTCTGTTTCTCAGTCTGGAACCTGGGCTTTCCTGGAGAGACCTACTTAAGATGCTGTCACAGTGCCATTGAATCCAGGACCTTTTACCCAAAAGAAGTGTGGTCAGTCCATAAGGGCAGCACCCAGGTGTTCATTAGAAATGCAGTATCTTAAGCCTCACCTAACGTGCCAACTGAGGATCTCTCCCTAAGATCCTCACATAACTTCACTAAGCCCACTAAAGTTTGAGGGCCACTGCTCTACAATGCAAGGGCAAGATGGAAAACCTTACCCCAGGGCCTAGTTTAAATCCCATCTAGCAGTGAGTCCCAATAGAAGACTTACACAGAGGAAAGACAGCAACTGAGATCAACCACTGCAGTTGCCCAAGTAAGAGGGGAAAGGGAGCCTAATGTGGCATGATCAGATGCCCCATGCTCTGGAGCAATAAACTGTAGAAGTGGTGTGTAGGAAGAGGCTGCTATGAAACCACCATAAGGTGAGGATGTGGCTTCCTCAGGGACAGATAGAGCCATGCTCTGGAGTGAGTGCACACATCTGCCATGACCTCAGATGCTGGAAAACCCGCAGCATGGAGCATGGAGGAGGCACATCAGTGGACAACTCCTGTGTGATAAGGGGGAGAGTAGGCATTCCTTGTTCCTCATTGCTTCCTCCTCCTTAGTGAGTGCCCCCTTCCAGCAAGAGTTAACTAGTTCAATGGCTGCAAGACTTAATAGATATTGGATTTATGAGAAAACTTCAAAAAAGGCTTACAATGACAATACATAGCTATTTATAAGCAAAATTAGATTAGTCCAGGTTAGTAAATTCCTTGCTGAAAACATAGTTTTTGTTATTCCTGAGTGCTAGAGTTTGTAGCCTTCAGAGAGCTTTCTCAGCCTGAGGAAGAGTGCAATTTAATGCTACAAGCTGTTAGCTGCCTTTTGCTTTTGTTGAAAACCCAATTTGGTTGATAGGAAATCCACAGTGTGTAAGGAATGAATGTTGTCCTAGGAACTGTTGGGGGATGGCACAGAAGTCAATGGCAGGAGAGAGGGACAAGGTTATGAAAAGCAAAGTGAACAACCATGGAAAGTAATTCAAAATTTCTATGGAGCATCACAATAAAACTTGTAAAATGAATGATTCACATTGTAAAAGAGTGGTTTAAAAAAAAATCAGACTCAACAGTGACTTGCTTCAGTATGAGTCTGTCTTCATCTCAAAGGACTTTTAAGAGTCTAACTACCCATCTTCCGGTGCCAGCGGGGTCACCTCTGAGTGTAGCAGTGAGGTGAGGGAGCAGCCGCCACAACAATAAGTCAGACTGCATAACACTGCAGGGGGTGTGCAATGAATGGATTTGAGCCAAGCCACTGAGGAAATTTTCAGATCTTTGAATAAGTGGAAACCAGGCTGCAGTTTAATGGACCACACTGAGAAGCACATTCTCTGGCGATGCAGTGTCTCTCCCATGACCTAAAAATATCCAAACCTTCTCAAGGTCTAACACAGGTAGAAATTTGAACAAAGGCTTGATTGTCTGTACGGCTTATTGCCAGTATTCTGAAATGAAGATTTTAAAACATAGGACAGCTGGCTGGAATGCATCGTGGGCCGTGTGAACCCAAAGTGCTCAAAGGATTAACAATCCCTGGGGAAACGCATTTGTGTGCAGCTCTGCACCCCGGGGCCCTGGCACCTGCTTTGTGGTGCCTCTGTGCCTGGCAGTAGATCAAATGCTCACCCTGGCACATGCCCTTAGCCTTGCAATTTATAAAAAGAAGGAAAGCAGGGTGCCTCCTTTGTTTTTTATGCAGGCAGGCCTGAGTTGGATATAAGAGATCCAGCATCATGATTATTTCATAGATGTGCACAAAAGAGGTAAAAGTAACTTGAGCCAGGTATTCTCACATCTGTCGCCAAGCCTGTATTATAACAATACATTTCTGGTTTACCTTCTAGGTCTCCAGCCTATACCACTGCTTTGATCTTGCCTATGAAACACATCCAAGCAAGAGCTCTGGACTCAGCCTCTGCCTCTCATTAGCAATGAGACTTTGGAAAAGTTAGTAGCTTCTCCAAGCCTCAATTTACTGATTTATAAAATGGTCATGATTCCAGACTCAGAGGTTTTTGTGAGGATTAAACATCACATATATGGGGTGTGTAACATGGTTTTCTGGTCCGTAGTAGATACTCAATAAGTATTGTTTATCTTATCTATGTCCCCCATAGGATCCAGAGGTTTTTGTGATAAGATAAAGGGAGAGGACGGGGAGAGTCTAAGTGGCTAAGTATCTGGGTATCTAAGTTTGGCCACCAGGTTAATGGAGATACTTTCAACTTAGAAAGGAAATATGAGAGATTTGGGGACAAGAAGATGTTTGGTTTAACACATGCTGAGTTTAAGAGGCTAAGATGTCCAGAGACGCTTGAAAAGCTGAATTGGTAACCTGGGCCTGTAGGTGATATTGGTTGAAGCCATTAGGGAGAGTGTGGAGAGTGTAGAGAAAGGACCAAGGAAAAGCCCCAGGCAGCATCAACAACAAAGGGCAGAACTGGAGAAAAAGCAAATGAATCAGAGAAGTAAGAGTGAAATCAGCTGATGACTGTGTCCTGGACACTTGGAAAGTTTCAGAAAGGTCTGAGCATAGGCTGCAATGCTGCAAAGGCTGCAGTACTGCAAAGGCCTGGGCATAAGCACTAAACAGAAACCACTAAGAGGTTGGGGGGATTTTCTAGAGGTACTATTCTGATGGCTGACAATTGAAGGGTGGGTGTGAGGCAAGAGCTTGGAGGTGGTAAATGAGGGCCACAGGAAGAACAAAGCTGTAAGGGTTTTGTTCAAAGAGAAAACAAAGCCAGACACTAGTTAAAGGCAGTAAGCAAGATTTTTTACTCAGCAACTACTATGTAGGGAAGCAAGTCCAGTGGAAAGTGAGCTCGCTTTCAAATCTGTGCAGAGGTGACTGGATACTTAAAAGGAGAATGAGGAAGGAGGTTTTAAGAAGTGAGGGCTTGAAGAGAGACAGCAGAGTGGAAGATTACAAAAATGAGGGAAAGCACTTGGTCAGTGAGGTTGACCATGTGAATTTGTTAAATGGGTCTTCTCAGATTTAGACTCCCACAGAGGTAGGAGACAGTGCTGGACCAGTGAGTTCTTGTGGCAATCTTGATCTTTCCCAGACATGAACTTTAGCGGCCAGGGTTGTCCCAGGGACACAGCCTTAAGCTGTTAGAAACCATGTTTCTTGTTGTTAGGTGCCGTGGAGTCGAGTCAGACTCATAGTGACACTATGTACAGCAGATCGAACATTTCTCAATTCTGTGCCAGGCACACAATCTTATTTATGTTTAAACCCATTGTTGCAGACACTGTGTCAATTCATCTAGTGGAGGGTTTTCCTTTTTTTTCGTTGACCTGCCACTTTCCCAAACATGATGTCTTTCTCCAGGGATTGATCTCTCCTGACTACATGTCCAAAATATGTAAGACGCAGTCTGGCCATTGTTGCAGTTCCAGAATTAGTGCAAAGGGCCATGAATAGAGTCATGCTTAGGGCCTGTAATCCTATGGGTCAAGGTTGAAGCCTAGTGGAGAAGAGGCCACAAAGGAGCCTGAGTTTGGCCAAAGAGTCTTTGTCTGAGAAGGCAGGCTCATGGAAATGAAAAGATATTTTTAAGCTGAAAGAAAGGATCCAGGAGAGAAGAAAGATTCAATCAGAAATGGAGGTCAGGGTAAAAAGCACAAGTGATAAGATACCCAGGGTGGAAGAGTTATGCAGAGAGGGGCCCCACAGCGACAAGGCCCAAAACCTGGGGTCATGAAAACTTCTCTATAAATGGCAAGATATTAAATATTCTAGGCTTTGTAAGCCATGTATGGTCTCTGTTGTGTATTTTTCTTCTTTTGTAACCATTTAAAAACATAAAAGTCATTCTTAGCTTGTAGACCATACCAAAGAAGGCTGCGAGATGAATTTAATATCCACCACTTACCAGTCCTTACTCTAACCTGGTTTGATCCCATGTCCATGGCGGGATCACCTTTTTGATCCCTTAAGTTTGCACAGAACACTTTGACATTCCACCTGCCTATGGGGATTTCTCAGAACATTCACCCGCAAAAGTTCACCCCTCCTCCCAGCCAAGAAGAAGAAATTACAGCCTCATCTACTAGATGCAGAACTAATTTGTTGCCTGGCATCTTCCCAAGTCTGCAGGCCCGATTTATTCTGTCAAGCTGCATGCCAGCAGCCTCCATTCAGAGCCAGGTGATGTTGCTTCCCTGGAGATAGCACTTTTTTGCCCACTACTTAAGCTTAATTGGGAGCAACTTCCTGCATGACAACACTCACATTAAAAATATCTTCAGATGGCACCTAAAGTCTGCCCATTCAGTCTGTGCCAAGAAATTCCTGACTTGCTTCCAAAAAGAAACCACAAGTACTCAACTCCAGCTCCCTCAGATTGCACCTCCACATGTGATATAATTAATAGTTTTCTTAGTCAGTTGCATTACCCAAGAACAGAAGCAGAAAAGCAGATGTGATACCTGTCCATGGCATCATGCTGGTTCTTCTAAGCTATATCATTGGCAGAAGAATCTCCAAGGGTTCACCAAAGAAACTTGCTTCTTTCTAATGATGCTAATGTCTGAAATTTCTGTTTGTTTTAAATATTCAGACATGTTTCCAGGCCAAAGGGATGTGGGTGGGTTGCCAAAAATAAATGACTTTTGAATCCAATACCCTCTGAACTGTGCCTCTCAGAAAAGCAGTATCTTAGGGCGGGAATATTCTCATTTGGTAATCAGATGTGGATCTGCATCCCAAATTCATACCTGTGTGACCTTAGACAAGTTACCTAACTTCTCTGAACCACTGATGTCTCTGAACCACTGATGTACAATGAGGATTATTGTACCCACCTTGTGAGATCCGAAGCCTGGATATACTATTTCTAACCTTCAGAACAAGGCATCTGGCATCCAGAAAGCACTTGGCAAATGGTTATAACAATAATACTTGTAAGGTCGTAGAGTCTCAATTCAGAAAATGTAAAAGGAAATGAAGTGCCATATATGCTCAGTGGTTCAGATGTTCATCTGCCTGAAAATGAAGGGCTGAATGGTGTGATTTTTTTATGGTCTCTTTTAATTCTAATTCTACAAACCCCAGATTCCTAATCACATGCTCCTTTACCCCACCAGTCCCTTCCTATGGTACAGGTTATACCCCCATGTACAAGTTAAGCAAACCTTCTTACACACACAAACATGCATACATACCTGTGTGCACACTTGCCCATTCATTCCCTTACTCCAAGTACAAATTGCTCATTCCTACTTCCGAGCACTCACGCCTGACATACTCTATACCTCAGGATCTCAGTATGGCTCCTTCCACTCCTGCCTCCCTCTCTTCTTCCCTCAACTAGTTCAGAAGGCTGCCCTAAGTGATGGCCACCTATATTCCACCCATGCCATCTAGCCACACTTACTTACATACAGTACTGCACAGCTAGCTTTGGCAAAGCAGGGTTCCTATGTTTTCTCTTGCTGTTTTTCCAGTTAGATGTCTTCTATTTTTCACAGGTTTGTTCTGTCCCTTAGGTTCTCTGTTCCTTGCCCCTGGGTTCTCTATATCATTTCCTCTATCTTTCCATTCAGTAAACAGCTGGAATCCTGTGAGTGGTTATGGCTAGTTATTAGAAATGGAGAAAGGTGAATGTATAGGCAAGTACTTGGGTTTGCATCAAAAATAGGTGCAATTTCAGGAATAACTTAGTTGTCACAAAAGCAAACAAATATTTTGGCAGGAAATGGCATCTGGCATGCATGTTGGAGTGACAGTCCTTGTGAGCAAAATCAGGGATACCTAAAGGGTCACAGACTATGAGGTAGCAAATCAGCTTTATTATGAAGCATAACTCTTCTGTGGACTAAGGTTAAAGATATGTGTTCCTTGCATTGAATTGTTTGTGGTAGGGAATTTTGTTATGAGAAATTAGGAAAATGAAGATAGTGATGTACTTGAATACTTCATCACAGTGCAGATGTTTTGCGGTGGCTTTTAACCTATGTTGTTCTATCTTTCTTCTGCCTCTTGCTTTGAACAAGTTCAGCAACACTCAACCATTCGCCATTAGTTTCCTTGGTTACCAACGACTTTCAGTTTTTTCATTTGTAGGTTTCTGGTGTTAAACAAAATCTCTCTCTGCTTTTGTGTTGCATTGATAAAGGTTAGAACTAGTGAATGTGTTTTTGTCTCCAGAAAAGCATTGTGTTTTGTTTTTTCAATAAAATTACTACTATAAGGAAAGAATAGAAAGAGACTTGTAGGGGGTTTCTTTACTGGAGAGGTTTTATTCCTCTTGTCACTGATTTCAGAATTCCACCATTTGACTTAAAACTACATAATCAACTTAGTTGTACAAAAAATAACTTGAGCTTCTCTGCCTAAACAAAATAAACAAGACTACTGCTGCTGGGTTTTTTTTTATTATTATTTGATTTCATCCAATATCCTGAAATGGGCTAAACATGCTTTATATGATTCCAGGGAAAATAGGTGAATGGGAATCAGAGTGCAGGTGAAAAGCCTGTTCCATAGAGGCACTTATTCTTGCATGATTGCTAAGTACCTTTCTATGCAATTGTTGTTGTTGTTGTTAGGTGCCGTCAAGTTGGTATCCGACTCATAGCGACCCTCATAGGGTTTTCAGTGGCTGACTGTTTTGGGATTGTCTTGGGAGTGGATTGCCAGGCCCTTCTCCCATTTTTGCAGTGCTGGGAATTGAACTCTGGACCTTAGAGACTGCAGTGCAGCACTCTACCAACTGAGCTAAATCCCAGCCGCTTCTATGCAATAGTGAGTTTAAATGAGCTTAGCCCAAGTGTATCCATTAATCTGGTGGGGCCTGGTGTGGGCCAGAGAGGGAAACAGGAATTGGAATGGCTCTTTAGGGAAACTGGTGTCTTTGGAGCAGCTTCTAGGAGCGCAACACTGCTAACTCCTTGGTGTTAGCTCCTGCTTCTCAGTTTCCCCTGGGGCCTGGGCCCTGTGGACCAGACCTCCTGGCAGAGGCTGATGTAGAATACTGAGGGAGAAGGGAGGAGTGACATATATAGGTGTCCTTCCCCTGCATGCTTCCTAAAGAGTATCTAAAAGGTTGTTGCCCTTTTGGTCATTGATAGCCCAAGGAGGTGTATTCAGAGGAAACCCGCAGCCTGTGACCACAAGCTCATTCAGATCACCCTCCTCAGAACATTCACCTGCCACTTCCCCAGACTTCTCTAAGACTCCTTGGGCTGAGGGGTTGTGGACCTGTCTGGCTGAATATCTCCTGATTACAAGATGGTTTGCAATCATGTTTTAATTTCCTTTTTAGACACCATGCAGGCTGAAGGTGTGGCTCAGTAGTAGAGCACTTGCCTAGCATTGTGAGGCCCTGGGTTCAATCCCCAGCACTACATGGGGGAAAAAGACATGGTGCAGTTAGAATGACTATTATCCAATAACAATCAAATAACAAATGCTAGTATGTCGAGAAAATGAAGCCCTTGTACACAATTGGTAGGAATGTGGATTAAGTATAGCCACTAAGAAGAATAGTATGGAGGTTCCTCAAAACGCTAAAAATAGAACTACCATTTGACCCAGCTATACCACTCCTGAGTACATATCCAAAGGAAATGAAAGCAGCATATTAAGGAGATAACTGCGCACCCGTGTGTAGTGCTGCATTACTCACAATAGCTAAGAAATGGAATCACCCTAGGTGTCTGGCAACAGATGAAAAGATAATGAAAATATAGTATATATACATAATGGAAAATTATTCAACCATAAAGAAGAATGAAATCCTGCCATTTGCAGCAAAATGAATAGAACTAGAAGACATTGTGTTAAGCAAAATAAGCCAGACACAGATAAATATCACATATGCTCTCTCATAGGCAGAAACTTAAAAGAAAAGAGAGAAAGAGAAAGAAAGAGAAAGAAAGAAAGACAAAAAGGGAGAAAGAAAGAGAAAGAGAAAAGTTGATCTAAAAGTAGAAGAGTGATTACTAGGAAATGGACAGGGTGCTGGGGTCAGGGGACGAGGGTAGAAGAAGGGTACATGGACATGATTGATGCACAAAACATATACATGCATGGAAATATCACAGTGAATCCTATTAATTTGTACTATCAATATGTGTTAATAATAAAAGACACCATGCAGATATTCTCATTCCCCATCTGGGCATCTTCACATTCTATTGCTCTTTTAAAGAAAGGTCATAATATGTATCACTTCCCTTTGGAGCTCAAGTTACTTACATTTTTCTGAATTTATGATTGTCCATAAGCCCACACCTGAGAAAAAAAAATGTCTGGCTGTAAAGGAAGTCCTGGCCTCGCGTTTACTTTTTTAAAAGGGTTTTGCTACATAGCCCAGGCTAGCCTCATATTCACAATCCTCTTTCCTCAGCCTCCTAAATGCTAGGATTACAGGTATGTGCCATCATGCCTGGCCTGGCTGATTTTCATGGTTCAGTTTCTCCACATATCCCTTTTTTATTTATTTTCAATCCTGCATAATCTAACAGAACATCATACATGCTGAGAAGTCTTATGTGCATATTAATTGATATTATGAACCTCTCAATGTTGCTCTTAAGCATCAAAATATTCTGTCACCAGCATGTTTTCCAACTCTGTATATTCTAAAACCAGTAGCAGTTTGTACAACCAGTCTTTGGAGAATTCAGAATAAATGATATGCTCCTCAAAGGAACTCTGCTTCCAAAGGCTTGCCCTGGTATGCCTGCCTATCGGTTATATCAACTGTTCTAAGACATGTGTAGCCGATGGCATTGGAAAGGCTAAATTCAAGTTTGATTCTTCAGGCAGCAAATCATTGGTTGAAATTTATCCTGAGAATTAAAAATAAAATCTAGGTTTTTAAAAAGATTTCTGCTTGATATACAAAATCTAGTTTTAATAGCTACCATTTTTTAATGTCTAACACATATAGAGATTATACAGATTGGATCCCCATAGCAACTCTGTGAGGCATACAGTATTCCTGATGAAAATATTGAGAATTATACTTACCCAGGCACAGTGGCACATGCCTATAATCTCAGCAACTTGGGAGGTGGAGGCAGGAGGATCATTAGTTTGAGGCCACAGGCAGCCTGTGTACCTTAGCAAAACCCTGTGTCAAAATAAAATAATAAAAAATGGGGTGGGGATGCAGCCCAGGAACAAGAGCACTTACAAAATATGTGTGAGTCCCTGGGTTCAACCTGTAAGTATGAAAGAAAGAAGAGAAAGAAGGAAGGAAGGAAGGAAGGAAGGAAGGAAGGAAGGAAGGAAGGAAGGAAAGAAAAGGAAAGGAAAGGAAAGGAAAAGAAAAGAGAAAAAAACAAAGAAAAGGAAAAAATTGAAAATTATGTAGCTAATTCCTTTGCCAAATATGTAAAGATGCCTGAATGTAAATACTGCTCGGATTCCAAATCTCATGGCCTTTCCAGTACAGTTGGTGCTTGTTCACTCTCTCTCTCTCTCTCCCCCCGCCCCGCTTTGTTCTTCCTTTTCTCCCTCTGCTTCTCCCTCCCACCTTTCTCTCTTCCTCCCCGTCTCTTTGCATTTCATTCTTATCTTCCTTCTGTCCCTCCAGCTTCCTTCTCTGAAGCTTCCTTCACAAAGGAAAATTTCCCTCTCCCTAACTCAGAGGTCACAGCTCTAAACTCTCTTTTCCTACTGTGTTGATAACTTCCACAACCACATTCAATTTGAACTGTTCTAACAATAGTAAATCCTCACTTCCGACAATTGAATAATATCCCATTTTATTTGGCTACTAACTTGCCAGTAGAAAGCAATTATGGTGATATGTGGACCCACTTAATCAAGTATTTTTCCAGAGATACTAGTGCAATTATTTTCATTGCTAAGGCTTAAAAATGAGGCCATAATATTAAATCATAAAGTGTTCATTGGTGGAAAATAATACATGATTTCAAGTAAAATTATGGAGAGCTTTCAAATTTCTTGCTGCCTTGCAGTTAGAATTGCTTAGGATTTAATGCTGACTTGGTCAAATAATATCCATATAATACGTTATGCATCATCAAATATATATTCTTGCAAGGTCTCAATTTTGACTTCTTTTAAATATAAAGTGCATTTTTAGATAGAGCAAGAAGAAAGAGTCAGGGGAAATACCTTTCCCGATATTGTACACATAAATCTTTCTGTAATTTTGTTTTTACTCCAGCCCAACTTTGAAAACATGCTGACCTAGTCCTTTAGCTGCACTATGAGGCTGTGAAATCAGTTTAGTTCATTTCCAAATTGCCTGGATCCCTATGGATGGCATCAGTGGTTCTCCATCTTTAGTTCCTGAAGGACTTATTAAAAAGTCATCTGTAGTTAGGTGTAGTGGGTCAGCCTATAATCCCAGAACTCAGGAGGCAAAGGCAGGACGATAGTGAGTTCCAAGCCAGTCTGGACTATAAGACCCTCCCTCAACCCCAACCCCCAACAGTCATCTCCATGGGCTGTACCTCTAGATTCAAATTCAAAGTGTCTAGATTAGGTCCAAGAACCTGGATTTTTTTATATGTATCCCAGCTAAATCTGGTACCAATGATCCCCAAAGCCTACTTCAAACAATCTGGATGAGGTGAAAGAACAAACACTACAAAATTACCTTATTGGATTCGAAAGACAGGCATGTGAGGTAGCAATTTACTATGGTTTGGTGAAGTTCCACCTCCAGCACCATCAGCTTAACTGAGCATGCCATGCATTTGCATATGACTTTCCCATGTCTGGAACCTACTTCTCCTCCTCTTGGTGATGAAATCCCACATATTCTTCAGTGCCCACTTGGAGAAGGCAGAGCACACCCTTCTCTCTTTGCCCAAAGCACCCTTGGCTTGCTCTGATATTTGGCATATTCCACATTGAAGATGGCTGGTTCTATAGCTGTCTGTGCCCCTACACAACGGTCAGCTCCTCCCTGGGCCCAACCTAGACACCTTGAATTTAATGACTTGGGCATAGAGTTGAGGTAGAGTCATCTCATACAGCCAGTATTTCCTGCCATGCCTGAAACTTGGAAAATGCCTCCTAAATATAGCACCCAGGTTGTAGAGCCAGGATCTAGACCACCATCATCTTTCAGACCTTCAGTCTGTTTCCTTCACACCAGAAAATCCCAAGCTGCTATAGCAGAGCATGAATTTTTTAGATGGCTTCCAGGAGTACTCCATAATACACAGTATAGCCATATACTCTTTTTGAACACTTCTGGTGATCTAAAATCACAGTGGTAAGGGAATTCTTAGCAGAATTAGGGGAAAGCATTGAGACCCCCAAACACAGGGTTTGTATCTTCCAACACAAAAATTAAAACCATTAACCTGAGTACTCTAATGTAAGGCTTTAAGTAAGCAGCTAGATTGAATGGTTGAAGACCTTCACATTTGCTACTTCTCAAAACAGCAGACAGGGAAATCAGGGAGAAGGTTTCCTTGCTTATCCACAGACCAAATTTCTGAGCTAGATAGCATTAACATTAGAGGGAAAGGTTTTGAAGCAGTCACCCCTGCCCCTCAGTGTGCTAGCTGGCTCTGCCCCTAGAGAAGGGCCTCATTGTCACTTTTCTTCCTGTTCATTATGAGATGTATCAAATTCATTCCTTTCCATCCTTCTAGTTTCCCGCCCTTTTTAATTGACACTGATATACAGCAAGTGATCAGCTCACCATCTGCTTTATCAGCAGCCTAGTTTTGCTTATCTCTGATTCTAGGCTGAGATCTCTTCCCAATCAATCTTGACTTGGACAAATAATAGGTTTTTTTTCCTCCATCAGTATGGGGGAGAATATTAGTCATGCCATGCTGCCTGTTTGTACTATGCCAAGTTGTCTATTTCTATCAACTGAATGCAAATTTAGCAGAAGGTACATGATTTGCATGTCAGAATGGGTTAGAAAGTTGCTATATAAACAACCTAGTATAAACTTCCTTTTCATTTCTGTTGCATGTGAAAGTGTGAGGAAATAAGTTACTCTCTAGTCAATGTCAATTAAATCATCCTTAGAGGCTTTCATCTTTGCCTGGAGGTTATATTTATAGCCACATTTACATAGCCTTTTTCTTATTTCAAAAACTTCCACATTTGGCTTCACAATATAGCCCTCCAGGCATCTACCCTCACCTCATTTTGCATGATACACAGAAGTCAAATGGTTTTCCCAAGGTCACATACTCCACCATGCACCATTTTGTCTTGTCCTCTTTTCAATATACTAGACCTCTTTCCCAAAAAGCAGATACCATATATCTTCATAGTATACCTAAGACTGTAAGCTCGGATGGTTTCAATCTTAAAATTGGTCCTGCTGAATCAGACTGTGGGAGCACTGATACCAGGAAGAGATAGGCACACATTGCAGTGATGGTTCATAAGGTTGCTGAGTTCATAGCACAAGGACCATTAAGATATCAAAGGAAACTTAGGTTATCGTAAGGTGAGAATGGCAGCTGGAGATATGGAAGTAAACTACAGAGAGAAACCTTATTCATTTCCAGAAGTGTCATTCCACTGGCTGAGGAGTGGACAAGTGGCTTCTCTACCCATCATACCTTCTTTCTTAGAGTCATTTCTCCATTAGTTATAACACCCATGGCAATATTGCCAACAAACTGACTCATTTTGGACCACCATATGAGAAAGGAGATCATTGAACTAGCCTCGCATTTGTATTTCTCCACACTCCAGACAACTAAACCAAGAAGTCTCTCTGATGTCCTAGCTTCCTTGGTTGAGAGGAGAGAAAAAGATATTTCTATGTTATTTGGGGGCAAGGACAAAGAAGAGTAATTGGTAAATCCAAATGTGTTTCCTTCATAATGTATAGACACTTATTACTTTGGGAGCAGGACACAGCTTACAGTTGTATTTTAAGGTTCAGTTCTGGTGATATTTTCAAATTGAATCATTATCTTACAGATAAAATTAAGCAGAAATATAGTACTACTCATGGTATGACTTTCACTGATCTAGGCATTTTCAAAGATTATACCATTTAATTCTCCCAAGGACTCAGTGGTATAGATGTTATTATTAATTTCCATTTTTCTGATGAAGACACCAAGCACAATGACCCTTGATAACTTTCCCAAGGTTACATAGCTAATAAGTGAAGGTACCTAGAGTCAAATTCAAGCAGCTCAGCTTCAAAGCCAAGTCTCTTCCTAACTATGTACCTCATGAGGTGTGGTAGGCAATATTCAGCTCCTGGAGCAATGTTCAGGCTGTAAAGGCACTTGATAGAATGTTTGTTGGGTGGATGATAAAAACAAAGAATGGACAAATGAATAAATGAATATTTAACCAGCTTTCAAAGTGGGAAAATGAATGAATGTATGGAGTAGTTATTAATGATAGACCTATCTTTGCTCCTGAAAGTCTTTTAATTCATACCTCCTTAATTTGGAAATAGGATCTTCTCAAATTTTGGCTCAAAATAATTTAATGAAGGCAAAAACATCTGTATGGTTGCTATGAGATCACTAATTTTTAAAGTTTTAAATCAAAATGTTATCATTTTTCAGAAACACTCCAGCCATTTGGAACTGATACTCCCACAGTTATCTCAAATGTCTTGACCATATGTATTTAAAAATACTTAGGATCAAGTTCCTTATGCAGCCTCTCTCAAATTCAATGATGATTGGCACTTTTAAAAAGATAGTATTTGTTTGAATGCTTATTCTTCCAATGTTAACTTTAATATATAAAATAATACAATAACTTTGGCCATAAAATTGAGAAGTTGAAAATTTTCTAGTTCATTCTCATGAATTTCTAGTCAAACTTGTTTAGGATACACATGAATTGGAAGCTGAAATGGTCTATGCATTTTTAAAAGTAAATATCTTAACCATATACTACATATAAGACCTACTCATGCACCAAGAGAAGCAACAAAGACACCAGAAATAACAAATAGCCAACACAACAAAGAGAATTTGCATGGATTTCTCCTTCTTCAACATCTCTGGACAGCCACATTAACATTCCAATATTGGAAGAACTGAGCTTCCATCTGGAGAAATGCAGCTAAAGACCAGGTCCCAGTTCTGATTGAAATGTCCCAGCTTCAGAAAGAGCCATGATTCACTCATCCTTCATTGAACAATGATCCAAACTGTTGATTACACATGAAACATGCCTGCATGTATATGAAAACTTTATATACAGCATACAGAGTTGTAAAGAGCCCTATGCTCTGCTAGGACCCTTAATGTCATTGGTAAGCTGAGGATAGTTGGAGTATATGCCAGGGAAACACTATATATATACAAATATATACATACATACAAATATATATACACACATATGTTGTTGTTAGATACACATATGTATGTATATGGAAATGTCATAATGAAACCCCTTACTTTGTAAAATTAGTATACGCTAATAAAAAATTTAAAAACTAAAACTGAATGCTAGATAACCATATTGAGATTTTTTAATTAAAAAAAATTTCCAGGAATTTGTAAACTGTAGTTTCTACAGTAACTTTGACTTTTCCATGTACACAAATCCTGCTTTGTGACTACAAAGCAATTGCATCAAGACCCATGTTGTAGGAGAGCAGAGTGGTGCACACCTGTAATTCCAGCAATTCAGGAGACAGAGAGAGGATGATTGCAAGTTCCAGGTCAAAGGCAGCCTGTATAACTTAGCAAGACCCCATCTCAAGATAAAAAATAAAAAGGGGGCTGGGGGTGCAGCTCAGTGGTAAGGCACTTGCAAAGTATGCACAAGGCCCTGGGTTCAGTCCCTCCAATACTCAAAAAAAAACCCACATTGTGCCCAAAGCAGCAAGAGCTATGATTACAGATACCCTAATTCACATGTATGCCTTGTTCATAACTTGTCTGAAAATGTGATCTTTCAATAAAGATTTGCATGTGTTTTATCTGTACTCAAAGGTGAGTTAATTCAGATACCTGAGAAAAGAATGACTTGTCTTTAATGGACTTGTGGCTGAGGAAAAATTTGGTCTGTTTTGTCTCTGATTGTTTATAGTACCTAGATTGACAGGGGTCTTCATCATCTCAAAACTAGCAGGGAAGACTGCCTGACTCAGTGTAAGGTGGTGATTTCTCTTGCTGCTCAACTCTTCTGTCTCCTGCTCAGAGTTTTCCCTCAGGCATGAAAATACAACCTCTAGACTCATTGCAGGTCTACCTTGCTTTACCTTTACAAATTTGATTAAAATCTTTGATATGTTTTTTACTGTAGGTTGAACATATGAGTTTATGCATGTTAGGCAAGTGCTATAGCACTGAGCTGTACCCACAGATGCTTTTTTTGTTTTGTTTTGTTTTTTGAGACAGAGTCTCGCTGTGTAGTCCATGCTATACTGGAAATTACTCTGTAGACAAGGCTGGCCTCAAACTTATGCCACAGACCTTTTTCATTTTTTCTTTTGAAATAAGGACTCCACTAGGTTGCACAGGCTGCCTCTGGTCTCAAATCTGCAATCCTCCTGCCTCAGCCTCCCGAGTAGATGGAATTATAGGCTTGTGCCATGGCACTCAGCCTGAAGTCATTTTTTTATGAAACCTTTTTAGAGACAAAAGTTCCCAGTCATGGGCCCCTCCTATCATTTTCATGGGAGGAAAACATGCTTAATTGGCTCTCATGGTACCTGTTACCTATGAATGCATGAAGGTATTTTATGGTGGCTCTGCCCACATTCTTGTCATCACAAATCACTTTCACAGTCCCTGCCTCTAGTAAACATTATATGCTATGGGCCATTCCTTTCACTTTATAGATTTGACTTTAAAGACTCATGTCCTAGTGGCTGCTTCCATTTTCCTGGGTGCTTATGCCTATAATTTAGATGACTTGCCCTAGCAGGATCAATATCATCTGGGTAAAGAACTTGTGGCCAGATTAGCCAGTCTTCTTGTAAAGCTTCCAGTATTGAATCAACTGTCATAATAACTAACATTTGTTATCCATTTTAGTGGACAACATTGAACTTGTCAAAATAGCCAGGGGTAAATAGTAACTGACTGACAGACACTATGGGGGCTTGCATGTTGCTCTGATGCTGAAAGTTATGCCACTGGTATTTCAGATACCAGCAGGCCCACCCATGGTGGACAGATTTCAGTCAAGCTTCCAGCCTAAGAAAGACGAGGGAGAATGATCCAGCAGCCTACCCCCAAAACAGTTAGACATGGAAAACCCTATGAATAGCAGAGAAGCACTGTCAGATATAGTGCCATAAAATGAGTCCCCCTAAGTTGGAAGGCATTCAAGAGACAACTGGGAAAGAGTTGCCTCCTTAGAGTAGAGTCAACCCTAATAATGGGAATGGAGCAAAGCCCCTGGGACCTCCAGTTGCTGATGCAGCATGATTCAAACTGAGAAGAAACGCAGTGGCTATAACAATGGGCTCAGACGTAAAAAGGTCATGTGCATGGCACAGTGTTGTCTAGTGTTTTGTTCTGTTGTACATAGAGTCACTATGAGTCAGACTTGACTCCATGGCACCAACAAACAACAACAAATAGCAACTTAAGACTAACACACCATTGTATTTGCAACTTGTGACTTAAAGGAGTACTTAAATTCAAGGGTAAATTGTGGAATTTTCCTCTTTGAGATTGTGTAATGATACCAAAGTATGGCTCCAACACTTACTAGTTGTGAAAACTTGAATAAACTACTTAATCTCCTTCAGGCTCAATTTTCTCAGCTGAAAAAGTAAGACATTCATAGTCCCTATTTGTTCAGGACCTTCTAGGAACAAAGCACTCAAAGAGCTGCTCTCTATTCATTATTTAATTTATTTCTAACAATCCAGCAAGACATTATTATACTCATTTTATAATTTAGTTGGAAAAATGGTGTTTGAAATTCTCTTTCTCTGCTAGTATTGATGTCCTATTTCATACAAAATAATTTTTCTTTCCTTACTTTACTTTTGTAGGTTATGATTGGAGTTATTGTTATTGTTAGGTGCCATGAAGTTGGGACTGATTCACAGCGACCCTATGTACAACAGAATGAAAGACTCCAGGCCACTGCCATGCCCAGCTCTACTGTCTGTGCTTCTCTCCTATTCATAGGGTTTTCAATGGCAGATTGTTTCAGGAGTGGATTGCCAGGTCCTTCTCCCTCGCTACAGCACCTGGTATTCCCAGGCAGTCTCCCATCCAAGGACTAACCAGGCTGACCCTACTTAGCTTCCAAGATCAGGTGGGATTGGATGCCAGGGTATTGTGAGTGCAGACATGATTGGAGTACTAGATAGCTATTGGAGCAAGCAAGTGGGAGAATGTGTTTTGTTTTGTTTTTTTTCCAAACATCTTTTTTGTTTTTCCTTCTTTAATTTCCACATGCTTTTATGGTGGGAGTATAATAGTGCAGGTGAAGGAAAACTTCAGAAACTCAAAGAGTGTTCAGGATGAACTGGTAAGGCATCCATAAATACCAAGGCTAGATTAAGCTGTGATTTGAAAATAAAGGTTCAGGACTGAAATGCCTAAGTAGACTTGGGGATAAGAAGAAAAGAGACAAACGTTTGAGTCTCTGGTACATGTTAGACAAGTTTGTGATCTTTTGATGCCAATTCCCTCATCAACTGCACAAGATACAGGAGAGGGGACTAAGCTGTCTTTGCCACTTACTAGAAGGTGACATGGAAGAGATTATCCATTTCTTTGGGACTTGGTTTCATGCCATTCATTCTTTAGTCACTTATTCATTCATTTGAGCATTTATTAAACTCATTCATGGTGCTAGAAATTGAGAATACAAAGATGAACTATCATATGAACTCTAGCTTCAAGAACTCTTCAGTCTATCTACAGACTATTTAGCAGCTGGAATATAAAACAAGATGGCTAGTGTAACTAGAAGAGAGGGGCTGTGTGTGAGAGCAGATCATTAAAAATATCTGACATCTCAGTCAGCATGAAGTTAGAAGAGATGCAGCTATATGAAACGGAACCATCCACCTACCAGTTTGTCCTTTCTTGTGCCTAATGCTTGGCTGAATGTCAGTCCTGCATACATTGATCTATATGGGAAATTTGTATAAACAACTATTACCTTTATTTTCAAATCACAGCTTAATCTAGCCTTGGTATTTACGGATGCCTTACCAGTTCATCCTGAACCCTCTCTGAGTTCCTGAAGTTTTCCTTCACCTGCATCTTTGCTCTTCCTCCATCATTTTGTTGATTACTCCATATTGCTGCCCTGCTCTTAAGAGCAACAAAACACTCAGGATTCTTGGGGATTTTTTTTTTTTTTTTTTTTTTTTTTTTTGCTCTACCCAATCAGTAAGGGAAAACATGTGGTCACTTCTCAGCATGACTCTCCAAAGACTGTTCTTTATTTCTAACCTGAATGAAATAACGTCACCCATTTCACTTAACCTTTGATGTTTATCATCTGCAGCTATAGCTCACCTACCGATTAATTTACATTTGTGCACGAGTTCCATTATGACATCCAGAGACCCCTGCAAGTTCACAGCCTGGCCTTCACATTGGCTTTATATTTTAAAGGGCTAGAAATGCCTTGAATTCAAAAGTAAATCATAATTTAGTTTTTTAAAACACTGGAGAAAATATGAAAAGATTTCATACATGCAGGTCCAGAGTGACTTAGCCACACACAGTATGAAGTTCCTGGGAAACATTAAATTACCATTGTTTTGTTGGTTTGACTTAATAAGTTCTAAAAATAGAATGTGAAATATAAAATAATTTGCTTTTTATCTATGCTGAATGTTCACACCTAATGCTTTTTGGAGGGCCACTGATTTTTTTGCAGTCTTATGATTAAAATGGCTGGTGCATGATCAGAGACATTTATAATCAAAGGTGCCATGCAGGGAAACTTCTGGCAGGTTGTTACTACCCATCCTTGTACCTTTGTCACATGCACTGCATGAAATCTGAGCTCAAATGGAGCCAGATGTGATGCTTTCTGATGTTTTCTAAAAGCAATGTGCATTAGATTGGGAAGGGAGCTTTAGTTTTTCTGCAGGGAAATAGGCATGCATGGGTGGAACAATGAGACCATAGTCCAGAAAAGGGCCCACTAATTGCCTCTGAGAGCTGCATATGCCACATGAGTCCAGAAGATATCACCATTAAAAGCTATGAGTCTTAGCTGTCGAAACTAGAGCATTCTCAATTAGTGGCAAGAACTCCAACCTGAATGAAAGCAATAATGACAAATATTTTCTTCTGAAGTTAGAGCTTCAATTGGAATCTGGGAATGGAATGAAAGCATAGAACCGTTAGCCACTCTTCGCTGGAAATTGTATCTATGTGGTGCTGTTGCTTGTCTGTGTAGTCCATCAAACAATACCATTTGACCTATCTAAGAAAGGAAGTAGCAGGGTTGCTAAAGCGGACTCCTATAGAACTATTCAGATCCTAGTGAGAAGAGATACATTGAGCATTCTCAGTTCTTCAGCAGGGAATTCTTGGCACACTGAGGCTTTTCCAGGATGAACTTAGAGGCAGGAGAGCCCAGCAGCAGAGACTAAGTCATCTTTTGCCTTGTGCATGATTAGAAAAAGTTCAGAACATATGCTCTTTGTAATTTCAGAACCAATCACATGTTCTAAAAATTCTGGCCTCTCCATCCTGCTCTAGTCAATTCTCACCTACCACAGTCTGGTTGCCAATCACACCACACAGCAAAAGAGATCCCAAACAGATTAAAAGCTTCAAAAATTTAAAAACCCCTCCAGGAAATATTTGTGATTGTTTAATTAAAGTTGAAATGGGAAAAGGACTTTGTAAGTAGTAAAACTCATGAAATAAACTACAGGGGGAAGGGATTGACTATTTGACTACATAAAGTTTTAGTATTTCAATAAAAAATAGCATTTCTGTACTTCAGAAAACATCATAAATAAAATTTGAATGTAAATCGAGGTTAGAGCAAACTGTTTCTATGAAAAGCAGCTTTCTATCACTATAAGAAATACCTGAGATAATCAACTGTTAAAAAGAAAAGGTTTATTCTGCCTCACAGGTTTAGAGATTCCAGCCCATGATCAGTTAGTCCAGTTGCTTTGGGCCTGTGGTAAGGCAGCATATCATGGTGGGTGCACATGGCAGAGCAAACCAGGTTATATAAGCCAGGGAGTAGGAGCATAAATAAAAACAAAGAAGACAAGGAGGAGGCCAGCATCCTATAACCCTCTTCAAAGCACTCTCTCAATGACCTTAGGACCTCCTGTTAAAGTTCCACTACCTCCCAAAAGCACCACACTAGGGACCAAACCTTTAACACATTGGTCTTTACAGAACATTTAAGGGTCAAACTATAGCACTTTCCAACAAAGACTTGATGTATTCAAAATATAAGTCATTCCTGTAAATCATTAAGAAAACCACTACAAACTCAAAAGAGAACCATATGGAAGATCTGAGCAGGCTGCAGGAGAAGACCTACAGGTCTTCATTAGGCTAACACCAATTGTGCTTCAGGGAATTGTCATAGGTCATGGGATATTTAAGAGAGGACTTAGTCCCTGCCTCCATGGGGAAAATATTGTGATGTGAAAAAGTAGATAATAAGAAAATTTTAAAAGTAAGTAAATATGTAATGTGTCAGATGGTAATAAATACGCTGGATAAAAATTAAGCAGAATAGGAAGCAAGCCCAAGGTGGGAGGCTATGTACTTCTCTAAGGAGGTGACATTTGAGCAGAGGGAGGATGTGGTACTTGCCAGGTGAATATCAAAGAGAAGAGTTTTCTAGAAGGAGTAGCAGGTATAAATGCCCTGAGGCAGAGTGTACTTAGTATCTTTAAAGTAGGAGCTACTAGAGTATCTGGAACAGAGTGGGCCCAGGGGAGAGCAGTAGACAATGAGGTAAGAAAAGTAGCAGGTGAGAGCAGGCCATGCAAGGCCTTCCTTGCTACTCTGAGGACATTGGCTTTAGCTTTGAGAGAGATACAAAATCTTAGAGCTTTTGAGTATAAGAGTGACATAATGTGGCTTAAAGGTTAAGAGGATCATCATTCTGGTTGCTGTTTGGAACATGGGTAGAGGTGACAAAGGCTGAAGCAGCAAAATAGGAAGCAACTACAACAATCCAGGTAGGAAATCATAGTAGCTTGGATTAAAGTGATAACAAAGAAGGCAAGGACACAAAATCAAATTTTAGGTGTAATTTACAGGCCCAGTAAACAGGTATTGCTGGAGGAACAAAGATGGAGTGTGACAGATGGAGACTCAAATGACACATGGGTAGGGTTTCTTTGGTTTTTTGTTTTGTTTTGTTTTATGTTGTTTGTTTTGTTTGTTTTTAATCTGAGCAGGTAGGAGAGTGGATCTGTGATTTTCAGGTAGGGGGAGACTGTGAGGACACCTAACCAATTTGAGAGTAAAATCAGAAGTTTACTTTAGACATGTTTGGTTTTAGGTGTGCCTCCAAAGCTATTGGGTGTTTGAGTCTGGAGATATGGGCAAAGGACAGGACAGGAGTCCTCAGCATATATTTCTAAAGCCTGGGACCAGATGAAATAATCTTTTCTTGAGTTCTAAATAGACAGAGAGAAGAAAAGCTGTCCAGGGCTGAGCCTGGGCCACACCAGCATTGAAAGCCCAATGGATAAGGATGGGCTAGCAATGAAAACTGAGAAGCATAGAAGAGTAAAATTTTATGTAGTCAGATATGTCAAACTATTTGCTTCATGACATGGACCACTGTTTTTACACTCACCTAGTCCTTTATACTTATTAAGTGTTCTCTACTTCTGAGGATATTGCCTATTAAATCTAAAGGTGAAAACAAAGATGAGGAGGAAATCTATAAACAAAGAGCTAATATTCCTGGTATGTAACCTACTCTAAAATCTCTAAGAGCAACATTAAGACTTCAGTAGAGGCCCACACATATGAACAAATGTGAAGTCAAGAAATTGTAGCCTTATGTTTGTTATCTTTTTATTTTAAAAAAATTACCGTTGGCAAATGCTGGTGAGGGTACAGAGAAAAGAGGAACATTTTTACACTGGTGGTGGGACTGTAAATTAGCTCAGACACTTTGGAAATCAGTTCGGAGAGACCTGAGTAAACTAAAAATAGAACTACCACATGATCCAGCCATATCATTTCTAGGAATATACCCAAAGGAAAATAAGTCATCATACTACAGAGACACTTGCACTTCCATATTTAATGCAGCCCTCTTCACAATTGCAAGGGTATAGAATTAAGCCAGATGTCCATCAACAGGAGATTGGATTTAAAAATTGTGGCACATATACACAATGGAATATTTTTCATTAGTAAAGAAGAACGAAATTATGCCATTTGCAGCAAAATGGTTGAAAGTAGAGAACATCATTTTAAGCAAAATTACCCAGACTCCAAAAGAGAAATACTACATGTTCTTTCTCATACATGAGAACTAAATCTATGTTAAAGAAAAAAATTATATAAAAAAAGAAAAAATATATACCTACATATGTGTGTTTGTGTATAAAATCTTACTCATCTAATATTGGAAAATACAAATGGACCCAATATGAGGGGGGACTAGTGGAAGGGAGTGGGTAATGAGGAAGGGGACAGGGGAGGGGGAATGACATAGAAGGGTAAAGAGAAAGAGAGAGAAAAACCAGGAAATACAGGATGCAACTCTATGAAAATACAAAAAAAAAAAAAAAAATCATGGTATAGCCCTTGATTGCATATGGCTGCCATCACATGTTAATCAAAATTTTCCCTTTTTGTGTGTGTATTTTTTTGTTCATTTTGTTCTGCAAAATGTTTAAGGAGATGGAAGTGTAAGCAATCCTGATTTGATAGTTGCATATTGGATACATCAATTGAATTATCACAGTGTGTCCCGCCTGCAGACATACCACTATGGTGTCAGATCTCAGAAGCTAAGCAGGGTCAAGCTTAGTTAGTACTTGGATGGGAGACCTCCTGGGAACACCAGGTGCTGTAGTCTTGGGAGAAGGACCTAGCAACCCACTCCCAAAAAAACAATCAGCCATTGAAAACCCGATGAATAACAGAGAAGTACTGACATATTTTGGACATGTAGTCAGGAGAGAACAATCCCTGGAGAAGGACATCATGTTTGGAAGGGTGGCAGGTCAACGCAAAAGAGGAAAACCCTCCACCAGATGGATTGACACAGTGTCTGCAACAATGGGCTTAAACATAAATAAGATTGTTTGCCTGGCACAGAATCGGCAAGTGTTTCGATCTGCTGTACATAGGGTCGCTATGAGTCGGACTCGACTCGACGGCACCTAACAACAACAACAACAACACTAACAATAGT
>VMDO01015577.1:0-15000 GCA_007922755.1 Pedetes capensis
ATTGTGCTCATGAGAAATCTGTACATGAACCAGGAGGCAGTTGTTCGAATAGAACAAGGAAACACTGAGTGGTTTAAAGTTGAGAAAGGTGTGCGTCAGGGCTGTATACTTTCACCCTATCTCTTCAATTTATACGCTGAGCAAATAATCCAAGAAGCTGGACTTTATGAGGAAGAACGTGGCATCAAGATTGGAGGAAAACTCATTAACAACCTGCGCTATGCAGATGACACCACTCTGCTTGCTGAAAATGAAGAGGATTTAAAACATTTACTGATGAAGATCAAAGATCATAGCCTTCAACATGGGTTACGACTAAACATCAACAAAACAAAAATCCTTACGACTGGGTCAGCACGCAACTTCACATTAAATGGTGAAAAGATTGAGGTTGTTCAAGATTTTACTTTGCTTGGCTCTATAATCAACACCCGTGGAAGCAGCAGTCAAGAAATCCAAAGACGCATTGCTCTAGGAAAAGCTGTGGCAAAAGATCTCTTTAGAGTATTGAAAAGCAAAGATGTCACATTGAAGACGAAGGTGTGTCTGACTCATGCCGTGGTATTTTCAGTCGTATCACATGGTTGTGAAAGCTGGACATTGAACAAGAGAGACAGAAAAAGAATTGATGCTTTTGAATTGTGGTGCTGGAGACGTCTATTGAATATACCATGGACTGCCAAAAGAACCAACAGATCTGTCCTAGAAGAAGTACAACCAGAGTGCTCCTTGGAAGCAAAAATGGCCAAACTGCTTCTTACATATTTCGGACATGTAGTCAGGAGAGAACAATCCCTGGAGAAGGACATCGTGTTTGGAAGAGTGGCAGGTCAACAGAAAAGAGGAAAACCCTCCACCAGATGGATTAACACAGTGTCTGCAACAATGGGCTTAAACATAAATAAAATGGTTTGCCTGGCACAGAATCGGCAAGTGTTTCGATCTGCTGTACATAGGGTCGCTATGAGTCGGACCCGACTCGACGGCACCTAACAACAACAACAACAACATATAAGGATATATTTTCAAAGATAGTTCTATGATACTTAGGATTCAAGTAATTGCCATTTCTAGAGCAGTGAGTGATGTAAATTAGGGCAACTTTCCTTTCCCTAACTGTTCTGCAAACTTTGGTATAGACCTTACACTCCATGCAGAAAGGCAATGGTGGTATTCAAAAGGCTGTAATCAGCCAGGCTTGGTGATGCACACCTGTAATCCCAGCAACCCAGGAGGGTGAAGCAGGAGGATCACAAGTTCAAGGCTAGAGGCAGCCTGCATAACTTAGTGAGACCCTGTCTCAAAATAAAAAATAAAAAATTGTCTTGGGGTACAGCCCAGTGGTAGAGCACTTGCAAAGTATGTCTGAGGCCCTGGGTTCAACCCCCAAGTACCACAAGAAAATTAAAGATTGTAAAGGTTGTCATCTATAATCTCATAGAGGGCACTGGCAGCCACTGAAGAGCTGAAACTAGTTTTCAAGAGTGTTTCAGATATTCTTGAGGAAGCTGGAGTAGCAAACAATGAATGGACAATTTGTGAGTATATTTGAATAGCTTTCTGGGACTTTATGTGACTTCCATTGTTCTCTGAATATGTGGCTGGAATTCTGATCTGCTTCATGGCATACAGATGGGGGGAGTAGAGATGTCTAACTACTAAAATTCATGCAGCAATTTTAGTGTGAGCTAACTTGGAAACCTCAGATTCACCTAGAAGTTATGATGTTGTAGAGAAAAACAATTCATGTGTGTATCTTCCTTACCTGTGCATGTATAATATCCCTGCAGGTAAAGATCATGTCATTCCTTCACAAATATTTAATGATTAATACATAGATTGATAGCTGTGAGTCTCTAAGTGTCTTTGAAGGATGTTATTTATTATTTATTCAATTCTCATTTGCAGACCTTGGTTTAACAAACAATTATAAATTGGAGTTTTCTTAATTAGTTACCACTCTGGGGTTTAGCTCAGTAGGTAGAGTGGTATTTTACGCTCTCTGAGACCCAGAGTTTGATCTCCAGCCCTGCAAAAATGGGAGAAGGACCTGGCAGCCCACTCCTGAAACAATCCCAAAACATCAGCCATTGAAAACCCTATGAACAGCAGAGAAGCACTGACAGTGCCAGGCACAGCACAGCATTGGGGAGTGTTTTATTCTCTTGTACATAGGGTCTCTACTTGAGTTAGATCCAATTTTGATGGCACCTAACAATAGCCCTGTGATGAGCGTCTTTCTTTACTAATACTGTTCTTTTATATAAATGACACACATGCCATTGTTCAGCTTGTTCTAAATTTCTCACGTTCCTGTTTTCAGTTCTTCCTAACCCTGACCATCATCTCCTTGTGGTGTTGGCCCATTCTCCCATCAAAACCAGCATGGTATATAGGACTAAGGAGTTCACAGATGCTGATGACATTAACCCAATTTAAGGATATTTAATAGACTTGAACTACAGGCAAGAAAATGACTTAAATACAGGCCCTAGCTGATGCTACTTTTTTAATCATCTTGCCTTATGCTCTTGGATTTTTACTTTTTCTCTGTATGTTTTGGCAATAATACTGAATACTGATCAGATGTTAGTTGATACAGGCTCAAATATCTTCAAACAATAAGTCTGAAGAACAAGAGGTCAGGTTAACCAATTGGTTTAAGAGAATTTTGAGGGATTACCCATGGCATGGTAGGTTGGCTGGTTGTTTCACTGTATTTTCTTGCTCTCTTTTCCCAAATATAGAAAATTCTCACTATACAAAGTCTGCTCAATCTAAACTTCAAAAATGACCTCCAACATACATACTTTGTTCAAGATGTGGGAACCATTTCCTGAATTTTAACTGGGCCAAAGAGACATATGTGTATGCATATCCATGATATTCTCATAAATACATAATATGTTACATATACAAATGTTTTATACTTTTTTCATAATGAACAATATGTAGCCAAACACAGAGACTAAGACAAGTGCAAACATAAATAGGAGAGGACTCTAAATCAAATCTATGAAGAAAAATGGGCACTGCTTTCATGGGTTAGTAATTTGTTTGGTAATAGAACCTTTGTTTGGAACTTTTCCTGTGTCATTTTAGACAGGGCAAGCCAGATCATTACTTTACCTTTTTCCTTTTTGATGAAGATAGAGGCTCAGAAATGCAAAAAAAGAAGCAGGAAATATCCTTTTAAACAACTTAACAACATTGTCTTGCACTGACATTAACTGTGCCCTGAACTTCCAACTGGCAGTATCAGGAAGCCATGTTGCGAAGGAATATTCTATTCCCTGAGGCCCAGAAAACATCTCAGTTATCAGTTATTCCATAGCTGAATTCCTTGTTGGACTCAAGCTTTCCTTCCGGAAAGCTTTTTTCAGGCATATCCTTCCTACTACTACTTAATAGCCTGCAGCCATAGCACTGTGGCATCCGATCCTGTCAGATCTCGGAAGCTAAGCAGGGTTGGGCCTGGTTAGAACTTGGATGGGAGACCCCTTGGGAACACTAGGGGCTGTAGGCTTGGGAGAAGGACCTGGAAACCCACTCCCAAAAATCAATCCACCATTGAAAACCCTATGGATAGCAGAGAAGCACTGACAATAGTGTTTTGCCTGTGTACATAGGGTCACTATGAGTCAGATACTGACTCAACAGCACCATACAACCACCACAACACTATTTAATAATACCAAGAAGTTCAGAGAGTGTCTGGTAATTACTTTTGGCACTTTAGAAAATGGTTCTCTTTCTGTGCCTATTATTTTCTCCAAAGCCTTCTTCTGCTGAGTCTTTATCTATTGTGCTCCATACTATAGATCAACACATCGGGAGGCCCCCTCTGCCTGCTAAGTCTTTTTCTAGTATTAGTAAGTTTGAAACCAAGTGAAGTCGTTCAGTGTAAATATATTTTCATGGTGAAAAAAGAGAAGGAAGTGAATGAAAAACAAGATTCTCTTTCAGTACTAATGGTGAAGTCATAGAGTAGTTGAGATTTGGGGGTAAACTCATACAGCAGAGATAGGATATTTAGGGGAAAACTCAAAACAAGAAAAAGATTATTAGTAACTCCAAAGTCACTGTTTGAAATCATTATGAAATATTGACATTATAGAAAAGTAGATATAGTTTTATAGTCTCTCAATATAGTCTTTATTGAGATAATATATATGTGGTCCACATTTTCAAAGCCACTGGATCATTTTATTTGGGTTTCTAACTGCTATCCAACTAATACTTCCAGGTGCCAGAATCCACTGGCTAATTTCTTCCTTCAGTATTTCCTAATGACTTCTCTCCTTGACTTTGGTATTAATCCAGAGCTGAAATGGGATATCTCACTCACCATTATTTCTTGTAGAGTTGAGCTGTTGCTTCCATCCACTGCACTTACTTCATGGAAGATCAAAAGAAAGATGCTTTGAGTTAAATTGCAGTGAGATTTGTCTCCTAATCTTCTCTAGATGTTTCTTTGAACCCTCATCTATATGAGCCATAGCAATTTTCATTCCTAGATTAAGAATCTTGCTTCATTTTCTTCTACATTCTCTTCTGCTATAGCAAATAACTGTTGCTGTAATATGAATATGAATATGAAGCTTTTTTCCCATAATCATCAACTCTCACAGTAAAGATCAATCATTTTTATAAAACTAGTCCAAGATTTTAGAAAAGAATCTCTCAAGTTATTATAGAATTTGGGAAGAGAGAGTATATTTCAGTCTAGATTTACAAATTTGTCCAAGTGTCATATTTCCCCATAGCATTAGGAAAGAATGTAGTAATGCTTTCACTCCTATAGCCCTTTTATCCCAAGATCATAAATATGCTGCAACCATTAATTAATTAAGTGTTACAGACTTACCAGTGAAGTAGGTGAGTTTCCTGTCTCCCACTGTGGCCAACGCTAGGAGAAGGCTGAGTCTTCCCTAATGCAGCTAATTAGGCAGTGATACACCACTAGGGAGAATTTCTGATCCCAGCTGGAGATCAACTTGTGCCCTGAAGAAATGGGACTTGATAGCCCTTCACAATTTCATCCTAACCTCTGTCCCTGCTGTTGATATTCTTAGTCATGTCAATATCTAGGTCTTTTTGGTCTATTACAAAACTGTTGATCCACAGGACATCCAAGATATGAAAGAAATCACAGATGAAAAGGTTACTGTGTTTAAAACAAACAAACAAACATATCTTTATCCCCTATTTTTTAGTAGGAATACCCTTCTGTGGCAAAGACACATATCTAATTGGTGTTATGATCACCCAGTAGAGAAAAATAGACCCACTCCCTGCCCCCAACATCTAGTTCAGATGTTGATTGAAAATGCTGCATATACCCCAAAAGGGGATACAAAGGTTTATTATTCAAATAATGAATCTCTCTGTGGGGAGCAGGGCTGGCTTCCAAGCTAGTCTGAAAATGGTATGAGAAAGCTGGGAAAGTAGTCTACCCTCAAGTATTATAAAAGGTAGTGAAGAGGTGGGGCTGTGTGAGGGTCCCCATGAACACCATTTGGAGTGTGCATGGTTTGAATGTCCCACCAATGCCCAATTAGAAAGCATGCGTGCTTCTAACCAATGTGCCCAGACAGTGGCAGGAAGGAAAGAGGGGGATAGGCCTGAAAGGCATCAAGGCAGACATTAAAAATTAAGTCTTTTGCCATTAAAATCAATATCCTCTACAAAAAAAATCCCCAGGTCATACAAAGATGCTGCTGTGTGTAACACTCTATCAAAGAATTTCATTTTAAAAGAGAAGGTTTAGAGTAAGAGAGAAGTAAATAATTCAATGTATCTGAGACATTCTAGCTAGGAAACAATTAGCACAGAATAAAACAGTTGGTAGGGTCTGTGGTACTGGGAAATAAAAACACCTCCTTGAATTTTGTGCTATTTGATATGGTTTGGGTTTTTGTTTTGTTTTGTTTTGTTTTTTTGTTTTTGTTTTTGTTTTGTTTTGTTTTGTTTTGAGATGGGGTCTCACTGTGTTGCCCCATCTGGTCTCAATTCCCCATGCCTCGGCCTCCTGATTAGCTAGAACTACAGATGTGCACCACAGTGCTCTGCTTGGATGCTTCTTGTTCTAATGAAGACTAGGGAAGTGTGCTTAGGCTGTTATACTGATTCCTTGTGTTGCTAGCCTTCCTATTTGGTCCTTATCCTAAAAACACAATTTCCATTTGAAGTATCTCCATATTTCTCCTCTAATCGCCCTGAGAGTTCACGGACAAGAGCTGCTTCTGATCGCTTACTATGTTGATAGTGGTGGCAAATGAAGGGCTTCACCTAAGGTTCCATAGACAGTATCACAGGTTCTAATGTAGCATTAAGTCATCAAAAATGCTTCTTCCCAGTCATAGTTGCCATAATTTCAAGAATCACATATGCATAATTTTTTCACCTCCTAACTTTCTAAAAATTCTTTTGTCTGCTCCTTATTTGGCCTTGTGATTTAATTTACTGTGGAAAGAGAGTTTAGCCATGTCTTCTTTAAAACTTAAAGTGCTCTGGCACATATCTGTTACTTGGGGGGTATGGAGGCAGGAGGATCAAGAATTCAAAGCCAGAGGCAATGTGTGTAATTTAGCAACACTCGGGTCTCAAGATTTAAAAATAAATAAATTTTTAAGGGGCTGGAGGTGCATCTCAGTGGCAGAGCACTTGCAAAGCATATGCACAGATAGCCCTGGGGTCAACTCTCCAGTACCACAGTCAATCAACCAATCAATCAATCAATCAATATTTTTGAAAAGGGGGCTGGAAGTTCAGCTCAGTAATGGAACACTTGCTTAGCATGCACAAGGCTCTGGGTTCAAACCTTTAGTACTACAATTAGTTAATTAATTATTTATTTAATTAAAGTGAAGAAAATGAGTGAATCAGTTACTAGACAGTCCATGAATAAGACACATTTCTCAATATCTAAATTTTCCATTGTTTTTCTTGTGTTGTGTTAGAAGCCCTGATGCTGTTTCTAACTCTAGTTAGACAAAATTATGCAGCAAGCAACATGTCCCTCTAGGGTTCAGGAGCTCTTTTTGGTGCTCGTTTTTGGTTCTACCATTGCTGCAAAGAAAAGTACGTTTTATAGTTTGAATCCTTGTATTTTTCCTCTCTTCATCCTAAACTCCTCTCAAAAATTGACCTTATAACTCCCAGTTATAAAACTTTATTTTTCCCTTATCATTACAGCAAATATGTAAGGTAATCTGGTTTATTTTGATTCATTCAACAAAAAATGTATTGAGTGATATGTTCTAGGCTCTGATAAAGGCAGATACATAATCCCTTCCCTCATGGACTACAGTTTATGAGAAAGCCAATCATTCATTCTTCATGTGAGGTAACATTTCTGTGTCTCAAGCATCTCAGAGCTAGTAAGTGCAAAAGCCAGTATACAAATGTATGCCTTTGGGATTCTAAGTCCCACACCCTTCTGCTATGCTCAAGAGACTGCAAGATGTTTCTAAGTTGAATTCATTCAATTTATGGAGGATTTATTAATTTCTATTGGTCGATAGGCCTTACCTAAATCAAAACCATTACATTCCACACAGCCTGTCCTTCTTCAGCACATTTTGAAGGCTTGGGGTATTAATTTCTTTCCTGAATGTTTATGTAACCTTTTTACTATACTCCTTTAGGCTGTAAAAAGCCTCAGTAGAGGTTTGTCTGTTGCTAAAGGCAAGAAAAACAGGAGTCGGCTCTAGGCGTAGTTAGAAAAAAAAAATTTTTTTTTTTTAAAGAAGAAAAATAGCCATGAGAAAGTTAGTGTCTTAAACAGGATGTGTAGGGGGATTTTCCACTCATGACTGATTGTGGCACCAAACTAGGATTACAGTTTTGGACATCTTTAAAAAATTAAAACCCAAAATAAGTCTATAGAACGTTGAAGCAAGTAGACCTCATCAATTCCTAGGATGCAACACAGAATGCATTTCAAGGCTGACCATTTGCCATTATCTAAATATGTGTTGCCTGCAGCTGTAGCCCTGTGGCATCTGATCCCGTCAGATCTCAGAAGCTAAGGAGGGTCAGGCCTGGTTAGTACCTGGATGGGAGACCGCCTGGGAACACCAGAAGCTGTAGGCTTGGGAGAGGGACCTGGCAACCCCCTCCCAAAAATCAGTCTGCCATTGAAAACTCTATGAACAGCAGAGAAGCACTGACCATAGTGTTTCGCCTGTTGTATGTAGGGTCGCTATGAGTCGGATACCGACTTGATGGCACCTAACAACAACAACAACAAATATGTGTTTACTCAGTTACTCATATGTAAAATGCCTTGTCACCAAGACAGTTGTTGGTTAATTGGCATGTGCTACATAACACTGTTGAAGAACAAGACTTTTGTGTGTAAAAACATTAAAAAAGAACTAAACTTCATTAATGTTTGTTCTGCAAAACAGCATCTTTGCAAGAAGAATCTGCCCAGAATGAACTTACACTTTCTTTCTTCCTGTTGTAAAGGAAATGGACCAATGTCAGATTAATTTTTATCTTCATGAAATTAATGCAAGAATGAGGTTTTAAAAAGTGGATGGCTATAGAAGTATATTTTCATATGTTACACTTAACTGAAAAGGCATTGGCACAGTGTGTTTTGACTTGTTTTAAATGTTCTTGTGATTTGAATAGCTAGTCATTGTTGTTATGTCATACTGAAATTCTCAGCAGCCTGTCAGAGTTTGGTGGAAGAGCGAGTCACAATATAAAACATAGCTGGGCACCATGGTACATTCCTATAATTCCCAGTGTCTCAGGAGGCTGAGGCAGGAGGACCACAAGTTTGAGGCCAGAGGCAGCCTATGTAACTTAATGAGATCTTGACTCAAAATAAAAAATAAAAAATGGGCTAGGGTTGTGCCTCAGTAGAAGAGAACTTGCCTAGAATGTGCCACGCCCTGGGACTGTCTAGGAATAAAAAATATATATACACATACGCACCAGGGTGATGAAGAAATGTATACATGTTTTAAGAGATATTATCTATGTAGTACTTTTCAAAGTTGGATTGAATTACAGTAGCAATGTGTAGTATGACGTTCATGTGCACATGAGACCAGAGTTAACAAAACAAGCACAAAACACATTCTTAAAACAGTAAAATGGAAAGTTTTTACCCTAAGATGTATGTACATTTTTGGCACCCACTGTGTGTGTATGTGTGTGTCTGTATGTGCGTATCATACAAACACTTCTAAGTTGAATGAGACAGTCTTAAACTCTTGTAACAACCTGTATTGTGCTTTTAAACTCTGTACCTCATCTTGAGGATAAAAAGTCTAAATGGAAATGACAAAACATGAAATTACTTTAATAAAAGTAAAAATTACTAAAGAAATGAAACTAATGTTTGAGACTGAAACTTAGAGTCCTATTTGAAAGCAAAGTTGTGTCTCTTCCTGAAAAAGTTTGCCCATAATCTATAATCTTATTTAACATTTTCCACAATTAAAATATGGGAGAAATCTTCCATCCATTTTTAAGATAAAAGAAATCAAAAAATCAAAACTCAAGGAAATGTTCCCAAATGGATGGCAGCCTACAGTTAATAGTGGACTTTTATATAGTATTTTATTCACTTATGACACATTGTGACTGGGGACAACTTTTAAAGTCTACCATTAAACTAACTTTTGATTTCATTCATTTATTTATTTATTTATTTATTTATTTATTTATTGTTAAGATTTGGCTATGTGTCCAAAGCTCATGTTTTCTTGTGGATAAGATAACCCACCTGCCCTTTGGTTAAATAATCAGCTGTATAACTCAATGTCTTTTAATAGGAAGGTTTAGCTTCAGCATTTTTCTACTCATTTAGCACTTATAAGAAAAATTATTCATTTTTACAAATGCTGGAAGGAATGAATCCTAAACTTTAAATTGTTAATATTAACCAAAAATGTACACAGGCGTAGAGTATGCCCCTTGCCATTCACAAAACATATGCTAATTGGAAGTAAATATCATCCATCCATGACTAGATTTACAAGCTCTGAACTGTTTTGTAAATAACAAAAAGTATGCCTTCTTTCCTTAGCACACAGCAGAAAAGAAAAATCAGCAGTGGCTCTGCAAATACATTAATAGATACCCTATTACTTTTTTGACCAAACAGAAGCTACGTTTTTCTGTTATCATCGAATCAATGAGAAGAAATGTAGGTAAGAAATGAAGAAAGAAACTTTGACATGTTTTCTCGATGAACTCTATGCCAAAAAATAAAACACAAATTTATATCATAAAAGCCACATTTATCTGTTTTAATTATTTATTGGTTCCCAAATTCAGTGAGTTAGTTTGTCAAATAAAAGGGATGTTCATAAGTACTCAGACTATTTTTACAAGGAAGCACAAAAGCTGGAAGGACTCAAATGATTTTTAAATTTTGTCCTGGATTCTTGGTATCTTAATAGCGTAGCTGGACATCGTTGTACCACGATGAATGTAATCATGTCTATATGTATGATAAGATGACTTTTGGTCTAATGGTACTATCTTTTGGTGCTTCTTTCCTCACATCTGGTTGCCAAAGAGTCGTTCCATCACCCTGCAGCCTGCTAATGAGATCCCCCATTTAATTAATACCATAAGAATTTTAATTCTGACTGAATCAATTTAACGTGATGTGATTTTGTCAGCTCTATTCCCCAAGTAAAAAGTGAGCCTGATGCTTATTACATACATCATTTCACGGGCCCTGCATTCCCTGCTGACTTAAACAAATTCTAATTAAGACTAATTAAAGCATCATTTATGAAAGCGCTTGTGATAGCTATGCAAACATTCTGGGTGGGTATGCTTTGCATAATAATTATCCTAGTTAATATTAAGGCTAGGTCCTTGGCAATTAGGTCTTTGAAACAGAGAGTTATTCTGAATTTAGCCCTTTTCAGTGTGAGCAATTAATTTGAAAAAAAAAGTGCTAAATTTATGTAGTAGCTTCATTAACAAAATAAATTTACAAGTATTGTTTGCATTTTTTTTAAACTAAGCATAATTCTTAACATAGGTGACAATTATAAAAATAAAAGGACCCAATTCTTTGATCTGGTAAGTTTAGGTAGCCATCCATAAAAAGTAAATGAACTCTACATGTTATGGTCATTTTTAAAAAATAAATCCTTCTAGTCTAAAATAATTTTAAAATATGTAGATGTTTATAAGGAACACAAGCATCTGAAACAGTATTTTATTTTAAAAATTAGATTTTTAAGTAACATTTCTAAAATCTGATGCAGACTCAAAGAGTTGTACAATCAGATTAAATTCTTCAATTTTATAATGACTTGATAGGCAAGAAAATGCTTCCTTACACCTGCTGAGTTTAGTGAAATTAAAAATTCTTACAGCATTCATAGTTTGCTTTACCTTTGTTTTTAAAGTCTCTATTATACTGTCAGTATTCATTGTGCTGCAAAATTGAAATGTATTAAAATGCTACAGGAACTGCTTGCCTTTCAAACTTCTATATACTTTTTCTAGGATGTTATGGCAGGGTCCAGTGAAGTTGGAGGTTTCAAGAGGCAAATGGGAAAAATGAAAGAAAATGTGACTCCTTTATTAAGTGGGTAATAGAAGCTGTTAATAGATGGCACACACAAAGAAAGACTATAAAGCTTCTTTCACCTCCATCTTTACAAATACAGTTAATGTGAATTACAGGGCAGGAAATTGAGAGATAAGAAACAACTAGCCTATTAAAATGGGCAGGGCATACCAAATATATAAGGTCTACTGGGTTTATCCAGCACTACTGGACCAGACAACAGCTTTACACCAGATTCTACCTTTGAATAGATTGAGATTCATGAAAATTGAGAAAGAATTTCTATATCTTAACATTTCTATCTAGTACAAAGCCACAGATTTTTTTAAAAACCTGTATTAACATCTCATAAGAGCAATATAATGGCATAAAGAGCAACAAATAATAGACTGAATTGTCTCTTCTGATTTTGTGGGACAAACCTGATAGTATAAAGTAATGTGCATAAATCTGTTCAGCTTGATCACTTCTCAAAAAAAAAAAATTTACCTCAAAAATGTGATTCTCGTACTACGACTCCAAGTATAGTACAGAAATATTATGGAAGGTGTGCTAGGCAATGGATGATTAAACTACTTTAACATCTTTATCAACCATAACTACATGAGAGAAGTGTATGTAGGCTTGTTAAATTGGCCAACACACAAGTTGATAGGGGTATTACTTTAACACTTTGCGAAAGTGTCCAAAATGTGCCCAATTGAAAAAAGCTTTTTGGAAGCATACCTTGTAAGCCCAGCACTCGGAAGGCTGAGGCAGGAAGATCATCACAAGTTAAAGGCCAGCCTGGTCTACGTAGCAAGTTGCAGGATGGCTTGGGCTACAAAATGAGACCCTGTCTCTCAAAAACAAATGAATGCACAAACAAACAAATAAACAAGATTAAAGGTTATTGGGAATACTTTTAAAGCCCAAAACTAGTGAAAAACTATATAGGACACAAAGGTACTAATGAGCTCCAAGGAGTTGAAGAAAAGGGTTTGATCATTATTCTTTGGTTTAGGTTTTTCTAAATCCAGCATTTAGCTCAGTTGGTAGAGTGCTGCACTGCAGTCTCTGAGGTCCCGAGTTCAATTCCCAGCACCGCAAAAATGGGAGAAAGACCTGGCAATCCCAAGGCAATCCCGAAACAGCCACTGAAAACCCTATGAGGGTCACTATGAGTCAGATACCAACTCTACAGCACCTAACAACAACAACAACAAAATCCTGCATGATCTCAAGATAGAATTCTAAGAATCACAAAGCAACCTTCCTTTCAAATAGATAAGTAAAGGGTCAATATAACTAAAGAGAAGTGGAACCAAGACCTGTGAGGAAAGATTATTTAGGATAAATAAATTTGGTCCCATTTAGCAAAGAATTTTTGAGTGTCTTTTCAAAGCTAAATGTTGACTGAGGAAAACTAAAGGGAACTATAATTGTGGCCTCATTTTAGTACTTTAATACTCTCTCTGAGAGGTCAGGTGAACAATTGAATGGCAAATTACAGAGGCTTTTTCTGAAAACAAGGGCAGAAAAAGTTGAGGAAACTTCCCTCCAACTGCAATGAATGAAGTATCTGCTGGACAGGCAAATAGATTATAGGGCTGGCAGAGAGCCCAATCCAGGGTGGAGTGATGAAGACAGCTTGTGTCCAAGCTGAACAACTGATGAATATGTATGAAGTATGGAAGGATAACACTTTTTTTTTAGTTAGCATTACAGAAAAGACAATGATCTCTATAGTCACTTAGAAGAGAAAAAAATAAATAAGATGAACCAAATCCCTAGTAAAAATGTAGATCTGGAATAAATATACAAAATAGACCTGAAAGGTACTTTACAAAGCCTTTGGCTTACCTTCTGGATTGGTGAATTTTAAGCTAGGATTGAGCAATTTGTGGCTCCCCTGCCAGTCAGTAGCCCTTTAAGGGTATTGTATGAGGGCAAGTTTTCTTTTCCTTATCCTCTCATCTTTCCTTTTATTTACTTTTATTTACTGACTTGTTGGTCTTTCTTTTTTACCACCTTCTTCTTCTAATACAAGAGAATGTTCTGCCCACAATGCTATTTGTTCTACAATAAAGCAGGCCCTCAAGGAATTTTCATCTAAATCTGTTGCTCTCAAATCTGGACATGCATTAGAATCACCTGGGGAGCTCACTGGCCACACATGGAATTTCAGATCCAGGAGGTCTAGGATGGAGGCTGAGCACTTGGCTGTCTATCAAGTTCCTGGGTGATGCCAAAAATATTGGTTCTGGATCACCATTTGGAGAATGACTATTCTGTCCAAATTCAAAGTTCCCCAACTCTGAGTACTGAAGGAAAGCACAAATGTAGTCATTAGTTCAAACACTGTAATCTTTATATAAAATGTCACTAATATTCAGGTAGTAAACATTTGTATGACCACACTGATTTATGAGATTTTGTTTGTTTTGGGGGGCAGTTTTGTTCATTTGTTTGTTTTGGACTATGCCTAGTTCAATTATTCCATGCCCTGGCCAAATTTAATGTTTTAAACATCACTCCTGAATACTACCCATGAACTGTCCATACATTTCAAATGTCACACCAATACTAGTCTTGATGAGAAAAAATATTATGAAGACATTAGCCTTAACCTAATTCATTTTACAGTTAAGGAAGCGTTGAACTTTCAATCATAACATGCATAATTAGAAACCACTAATAGCTGCTTTAAAAGAAATCTCAGAATGATTTCAGAGTGCTTCGTGTTTCTCCTAATTGTTAAAAACCGTGAATTTATCTTCAGTAATAGCTGGATAAACATATAGTACAGTTTAGCCATTATATGTATCAGCCATTTTATTACTCAAATGGCCAGGGAAAAAAATGAGGGGTTCGCCTTACTTTTAAGATATTAAAAAATCTTCCTGTTAAGGATGATTTTTAAGCATTCAGTGGTATTACCAAAAAAGGCTGTAGAACCTCCTGATTCCCACGGCCTTTGAAGCAGCTTCCCCTCTCTCTGCTTTGTGAAATGATACCTTGCTAAGGAGGGAGATGAAAAGACAGCTTAGAGGTCAAAGGTTCCTCTACAACTTCATAAGTTTAGGTTTAATAACCACCAATAACTTGTTAAAATCCCTAGGTAATTTTTAGCATATGCCATTACTAAGTATGGTGATTTAAACATATTCAAGACCTAAAAACGTTAAAATAAATTATAGATAGTATCAGTCCCCTTAGAAGAAGGAGAAATGGTGATCCCATATTAGTTGTAGGTTCCCAATGCCACTCAGTTCATTGACCCTTAAGCCAGTATCACAGGAAACTAAAGGTCAACAAGGTTAAGTATCTTGCTTGATACCACACAGCATTAGGTCAAGATTAAGATTTCCTGAAATGAAGTGGTAATTTTTTTTTTCACTGCCATCCCATTGCCTCCATATTTAACCTTTGAGGAGAATGTACAAAAGGCTGGCCATCCA
>VMDO01015577.1:20000-23076 GCA_007922755.1 Pedetes capensis
GTCTTTATTTTATAAATTAAATTCATGAAATTTAAAGGAAAACACAAAAGAAGTTTAAAGTTTATCCAGAGGTACAAAAATCTGTATATTAAAGGTAGAAAAAATTTAGACAAGTTATATTGATGTCTTTTCATATCATCCATGAGAATTTGCTTCAGATAAAATAAAAACAATAACAGAGGCAGAGATTTTTCCTAAAATATCTATGTTTATTGTTTTCCCTCTATATAGACAGTCAAAATTAGACTATAGCTGTTTCCTTTTAGGAGTACAAGTAATGTCTATATCTTTTGATTATACTTTATGTAGTATCAAAAACTATGTCTGGTGCTCAGTTATATATTTCCAGAAATTAATATAGTACTAGTGCTTAATGGATACATAAGAAACATTTGTTGAATGAATTAAATAAATGGATCACAATAACAAATACAAACCTATCATCTTAAATCTTTTTATACTAATTTAAAAAGTGTCAAGCAGAAGGCCTAGGAAATTGTAGTGTCAGGTATCCTATTAAGATAGTTTGAAATAGATGTACCTTGATGTCCATATAGGTTTTCTCCTCATATTTTGATTCATTTTTCTTAAATATGTCTGAATGTGAAGATAATTGTAAGAATGTGAACAATATCCATTCAGCCAAGGCTGAGTTCCTCAAAAATTTGCCCATTGCACATTTGCTAACTGAAAATTAAAATGTTCTAGTATTTTGAATAGTTGTGTGACTTCAAGTTTTCTTAAATAATACACATCAAATATGTCAGGATTTGTAAGTTCTAAAAGAGGAAAATTGCCACATGTGTAAGTTTTTCAGTCTTAGATATATATGATTGATTACAGTTTCACTCTTCATCAAATTTTATGAGACAGTAGGACTCTCATAAAGAAACTTGACCACATTTTTTCAGCTGTTTATTTCAGTTGAAAAAGTTGTCCCAGCTAAATTAGGTAAGTAATATGTCACAATCAAGGAATTTTTTTCATTCCTTACAGTACTATAATAGCAAAATGCAAAGTCTCAGCCAGTGAAACACTAACTAGCTCTCACCAGCATTAGAAATCAGCAATATTAAGGTCCACATTTCAATATTTGACTTAGCCTTGTTACACAAAGGTAACATTTGTCCTCTAATGTACTGGTTGTTAAAAGTAAGAGTATTGACTCATACCCAAATTTAAAGTAAATGAAGTCTCAGTTTTTGTCCTAGTTATTATATAACTGTTGTGAAAATTGACTGTTTTAGAAAGAAAGAAAAAAGAAAAGCCAATATGTATAAATATGAAAGGACATTCTTACTCAAATTAATATGGAAATTTTCTATTCCTTGTCAAGAGACTTTGTCTTGGCTTTCCTCCCTCTCTGTATCTAGATGTATCGCTCTATATTTCATCTCTTCTCATCTCCTCTCTTTCCTTTTCACTCCCTCTCCCTCATCCTCTCTCTCTGTCTCCTTACTGTACTTCCCAAGAGGCCTGGAACTCACTTAGGTAGTCCAGGCTGGCCTCAAACTCACAATCAGGAGGTTGAGGCAGAAGGATCATGAGTTCAATGTCATCTTGGGCTATGTGACCAGTTTGAGACCAGCTTGGGTTACACAGTGAGACCTTGTCTCAAAAAAGATGTGTGTGTGGTGGGGGAGAATATAGAAAACTCAAAAAGTCATCAGAGAATTTGGGAAATGAAGAGTTGGAGGTAATCCACAAAGAAAATGCAATTTTATCTGAACTTTGTTTGACAAGTGAAGGTTGTTCTGGGTACAGGGAACCGCATGAGGGGAAAGTAGTAGGCTTATCTAAGGAATGACATGCATTCTTGTGTTCTGGGAATACAATCTGGGTTGAGAAAAAATGTGATGGACCCTGGAAAGTTTGAGTCAGGTTATGGCTGAGAGCCATGCTAAGGACTGTACTTGACTTGTGTGTTAGAGGTCCAAGGGTCAGAGCTCATTGGCAGCTCATGGGAAAGAAATTCACATCACATATATCATCATATATGATCATCATCATATATCATCATATATATCATCACGGCAGTTTGGAGGAGAATATCCTCATGGAAGCCCATGATGCTAATTGAAGATATCAAAATTATTCAGAGAGTTCCCGAGAAGTATCTCTGAGAGGTATATCTTGGTAAATGTTAGGACAGAGAACAAGAGCTGAAAAGGGCATTTTGGAGTTAAAATGAGCAAGGTTTACTACCTGACTACATATACAGAATCTGAGGGTGTTGTGTTCAAGGACTTGGGAATGGGCAGCCAAGGAATAGCACTACCACTGTGGCATCCAATCCCATCAGATCTCAGAAGCTAAGCAGGGTCTGGCCTGGTGAGTACTTGGATGGGAGACCTCCTGGGACTAGCAGATGCTGTACAGGCTTGTGAGAAGGACCCTGTTTAATGTCCGAGATCTGACGGGATTAGACACCACAGTGGTACGGTTGGAGGCATACAATTACTAGGCATCAATTAAAACTAAAAAAATATTTAGATTCAGGCATGGTGGCACATGCCTATAATCCCAACATTCAGGAGGCTAAGGCAAGAGAATCATGAGTTCAAAGCTAATTTGAGCTACATAGCAAGACCCTGTCTCTAAATAAATGACTAAATAAATAAATAAATAGTGAGCCCCAAAATAGTTGTGGTATGACTTGATATTTCTAGGTTATAGCTCATTTAGATAAAAAATTGAATTTATAAAATAATTTCTGGTGACATTTTAAAGACCTCAGGAATTGAATCCCCAAAGATCCTGAATGTGGACACTGGCATCATGTTAGAGCATCATGGAGTGGGTTTTAGTGGTTTTTTTTTTTTTTTCCTGTCCTTACTTAATGATCTCTCAGTGTCACATCTTGAGTCAGGCCTTGTGACTGTCATATCACACACACACCCTCATATCTGCTCTTGTTCCCACTATTATGCCATATAATTTTAGTATTTCCTCACCTCTTTCATGGAAATATTTAAGGAGCTAAGACTTCATGACTTCTTGTCATTTAAAAATATTTCCTCTAATCTGCATGTTAAAAGAAATGAATTTGTTGCTTTTGCTTAAATGTCCTTCTCTC
>VMDO01015577.1:23176-50776 GCA_007922755.1 Pedetes capensis
TTTTTTTTTTTTTTTTTTTTTTTTTTTTTTTTTTTTTTTTTTTTTTTTTTTTTTTTTTTTCCTTTCCTTTCCTTCCTTCCTTCCTTCCTTTCTTTCTATCTTTCTTTGTGGTACTGGGGGGCTGAACCCAGGACCTTGCACACACTTACAAGTGCTCTACCGCTGAGTTGCACATCTAACCTCTTTATAACTTATTTTTTATTTATTTTGGATTGAGACAGGATTGCTGAGTTACACAGGCTGCCTCTGGCCTCGAAACTGCGATCCTCCTACCTCCATCTCCCAAGTCGCTGAGATTGCAGGCATGTACCACCACATCTGGTTTTTTTCCTAGAATTTTCACAGTGAAATGCAAGTTGAAAAGCATGGACTGATATCAACCTCCCTTTTTTTCTACCATCTTTTTTTATTATTAATAAATGTTAGCGGGGTGCAGAGTAATAAGGCTTTTGCTATTTCCATTGTGCACCTATTACATCACTTTTGATTACACTTTCATCAATGTACATAATTTATAGAATGCTTTGATTAATATGTGATAAAAAATAATATGCAATTATGGGATTTATTCCTGTTTTTCTCATGTATTCGTGTAGTTGCATCATATAATTTGAGATTATCCTCTCTCCCTTATCTCTCTGCATTACTTCCCTTCTCCATCTCCCTTCCACAATCTTTGCTCCTCCCTATCTTATTTAGAGGAGGCTTTACTATGAAGCTAATGAAGGTTTAGAAGGATCTGGGAGAGGCCTTAGGAATTTTGTACTCATAATTCAGTATTGTATTTCCTAAGTGGCTTCTCTGAATTATATATGATTCTCTAACCCAGGATCAAGCCTTGCTGTTGCTATGTCCACTGAACCTTCAAATTTCTTAATATTAAAAGTAGTATTTGAAATCTAACAGCAATTCCAATTAAGGAGAAATCAAGTAATAGTAGTCTGTAGCAAAATACCTCTGCATATAACTCTTAAGCTTTCAAAATAAACCAATAATATTTGTTTATATACACATAAATTCCTTCTTTTCTTTTTGCACCATAGGTCTTTTGTCAAATGCAAGATTATAAAGAGGAACTTCTCTTGCCAAAGAAAGCCAGGGAAAATGCTGGTCACTGACTATCACTTCAGCCAAAACTTCACCTCTAGAGAAACTGACTGGCTCTGTCCTCACAGCATCGTTTAAGAATATACAAACAATACAAGAAAAATATAGACAATAACTCAGTGGAAATGTATTTAAAGAAAGGGAAAGAATCTTCACATGATTTTTTTTCAGTGAATAAGTGCTTTATCATAGAACAATCTACTAAGCAAAACTACAAGATATTCATCACTATGGGCTGGACAATCACTTTCCTGATAGAAGAGATGTATCCCTGCCTAGAGTCATAAGGGGACTGTGCAAGATGATTTTTGAGAGTCATTCTTGCCAGGTGATTCTCATGTCTCTTAGGAGATGACAGAAATAACTATTTGCAGAGACATTTTCATTCTAAGAATCAGAGATTACTTTTGATTACCACTAGGTATTGGAAATATGCAGAAGTGTATTTCAGATTTGGGAAAGTAAATTCCTTTTTTTAATTTGGGACTGCAAAAAAAAGTCATATTTATAAAAGAGCTTAAATCCAAGGCAATATGCAAAATATTCAAAGAAAACACCTTCTATGTCCTACATATCACCAAGTCTTTCTTTTAATTATATCTTGAATTTTGCCCTCATGAATTTCAAATGTTTGTAAACATTTCCTAATCCAACTGAATAAAATTTCCAAGTATTTGATTGAATTCAGCTTTTCTATGCATTCAGTAAATTGATTTTGTTTAGGAAATGTGCTGCTTTATTCACATTTGCCCTCTTTTTTATATATTAATACAAAATATCATGTTCTCTTTGCTGTACAGATATCTTAAGCCTTTGGCCTTGCCCATGCTAGCCAAGGGCTCTACCACGGAACTACACCTCCAAGCCCCTTTTTAAATTTTTTTATCTTGAGTCAGGGTCTCACTAAGTTACACAGGCTGCTTCTGGCCTGGAACTTGTGATCCTTCTGTCTCTGCCCCCGAGTCATGGGGATTATAGGCATGCACAACCAGGACCGCCAAAAAAAATCAATTCTTTAATCATCTCATTTGTTAAGATTTTGGATTCTTCTTTGGTGATATTAATCATCATCCACTTTTTTACTCATTCAGTAAAATTTAGTTCAGTGTCTTGCTTCCAAATTCTGTATAAAAAACTAGGGATACAAAAGGAAATAATGTTAGAAATTGTTTTCCAAAGGAATAAGCACTAGAAGCCAAAGACCATGCTGCCTAACTTATAGTTGAAAATTTCAAGTGTAACTAGGCATGTAACATATGTGTTCTATTCCATGATATTACCAACTAGGCAAGAAGAATGAATGTTTCATTTTGTTGCAAATTCTTATTTCTGTGAATTTCCAGAAATATATTCTGTATTTAGTTTCCTAATCATTTTTTCATTTTTATGTATATTGTTAAACTAATACCTAAGTTATTTCCCCCTCCAGATTAAATTTCTACCATTAGTACACTTGGCTTCAAATCATAAGCTCATGTAGAAATGAGACATATTTGGCCTATTCTCTATAAATTCCTAACTAGAGAACCAAACTTCTATAGTTACTCAGGAGAGGCTGATTGTGTTGTCAATTAGTTTTTCTAGCATTAGCCAAGAAATGAGTGATTTGGGAAAATGACTTCTAAACAAGAATTAAAATAATACATTGCTGTGCACAGTGGCTCACACCTGTAATCCCAGGGATTAGGGAAGCCGCATGTTCAAGAACAGAGGCATCCTGCTAATTTAGCTGCACCTTGTCTCATGATAAACAAAAATAAAAAATGGATTGGGAGTGCAGCCCAATGTTAAAGCCCTTGCAAGTTATGTGTGAGGTCCTGAGTTCAACTCACAAGTACTGGGGAAAAATTATTTATTTGGGGATCTTGATTATGAATCATTCAGGCAGTGTTGGTACCACACATCCTATGCTTCTATTCTCCTTAGTTTCCTTTTATTTCTTTATCAATAATCCCATCACTAGTGACACCATAGAGATTGCATCTTGTCATTACAGTCTCTAATCCACCAGTACTTTATCTGTATTTAAAACATTCTTGGGTTTCCATGGCATTTTTAGCAAGTGGGACCCACACATTTTCTTCTACTAGCTTCTAAATTGTCCTGGATAGAAGGGAAACCAAAGTACAGGAGTCTTACCTATCTATTTTGAAAATGCCTTGTCTGGGGAGAATGCCCACTTTCTATTTATTTTACTCCATGACCCCCATGCCTGCTTTCAGCAACCTAGACTTCATATACTTTGTGATATACTCGAGTACAGCCTGTCATGGTTCCTAGTGACTGATATTATTAAATATACAAAGTCATTTTACCAGATGATAAAGGAAGCTACAGTGTCTAAAAATTTCATATATCTAACGTGTTGTATAAACAGCCTAAATCCCTATACATTTTATAACTTCAGCAGTCTAAAGGTTAAAGCCTGTCAGTTGAATTTCACGAATTCCAGGAAGAAATGGGGAAGTAGCACCAACTCTTCATTGTATACCAGTGATCAAACATCTCCTCATTACACTTCAATATTGTTGCCTCTAAAGGTCACCATTGCTGAACATAATCACACAAAATCAAAACTGCAAACTTTATATATCATAGAGGTAGTAAATAGCTTGGAGGTTTATTTTGTGGTGCCTGAACAACATTCTGAGTCCATTTATAAATTTCTGGAAATTGTGGCATGAACCAAACATATTTGTAGTGCCTAACAATAGCTTCAATTAAACCAATTTCCTATAAATTTTTTTCAGTCATTTTAAGTGGAAAATACAATTCCCACGCACAAGAAGTCAAAGCCATTTTAATTTGTCTTTTTAACATGAATTTTCCTTCTCTTGACTTTGATAATGAATATTATAATTATTTGCAAATCACTTTCAGGATGGACTATCCAAAAGCTTAGCCCAAAGGGAAGTCATGAAGCTCATTTAGTAAAGCACTGGTGTATACAGTAAATTACATATGCTCCTTGCTTTCTGCCTTCATTGGTTTTCCTGTGTGCTACTTGGGCAACCTGCCACCTTGGATCTATGGATCCAAAGTAGAACACTGACTTCATCCACACTATAATCAGCTTTCACCTAATTAACTATACCAGCCTAAATACCTCTACTTTTCTTCCCTGCATTCATTCTCTGTTCAACAGTCAAAATTATCTCTTGAGTCTATATCATATCATTTTCATGGAAAGGCTTAAAATCCTCCTCTGGTGGCTTCTGATTATGCCTAAAATTCAAACTTCTCACCACAGTCCACAAAGCCCTAAATAAATTGACCCTTTTTTATCACTCTTAGCTCCTACCATTCCTTTTCCTTCCTCAACCCCAGTGACACTGTACTCACTTGTGTTCAACATATCAAGGTCATTAATGCCTAGTGATTTGCACGCTTATCCATTACCTGGTACAAGTGCTTCCTGTCTCAGTCCTGACATGGTCATTTCTTTCTTTTCTTTCCCATCTCCTCTAGAATACTCTCTCCTCAGGAAAACTGTTTCTATACACACACACACACACACACACACACACACACACACACACACGAAATCAGTCACTTCTGTTCCTGCGGTGTGTCTCAACCCCATCTCTCTACGTTATTTCTGTCATGGAATTTACAATCTGAACTTGCCCTCTCAATTTGTTTGCTTGTTTGTTTCCGGTCTCTACATTCACTACTGAACAAAATATATTAGAAGTTACTTACCTGGGTGCAGTGGCTCATGCCTGTAATCCCAGTGACTCAGGAGACAGAGGTGGGAAGATCGCAGGTTAGAAACCAGAAGCATCCTGTATAATTTAGTGAGACCCTGTCTCAAGATAAAAAAAAATTGAAAAGAGGACAGAGGTGCAGCTCAGTGGTAGAGTGCTTACAAAACATATGCAAGGCCAGGCATGGTGTCGCACACCTGTAATCCCAGTGGCTCCGGAGGTGGAGATAGGAGGATCTCAAGTTCAAGACCAGAGGCAGTCTGCATAACTTAGCTAGACCCTGTCTCAAAAAGTAAAACAAAAAAAAATGGGCTGAGGGTGCAGCTCAGTGGTCCTGCACTTGCAAAGCATGCAAGCGCGAGGCCCTGGGTTAAAAAAAAAAAAGTGCAAAGCCCTTGGTTCAGCTCCCTCCCAATATTACAAAGAAAAGGGGACTTAGCCTATCTTTTTTGATAGCATGTAATGGAAACTCAATAAGGACATTATATATATATATAAATATATATATTACTATATATATAAATATATATATAATATATATAATAAATAAATATATATTATATATAATATAATAAATATAAATATATATAATATATATAATATTATATATAAACATATATATATAAATATTATAAATAAATATATAACTAAATGTTTATTGTAACATTTCACAGCAGACAAAATGTAAAAGCAATCCAAATGTCCATCAGTAGGTGAATGGAAAAAGAAAATGTGGTATATACATACAAATGAATATTATGCAACATTAAGAAAAAGGAAATCCTCTTATATGCTATAAATAGCACGTATGAACCTTGAGGACATTGCTGTTGTTGTTAGGCACCATGGAGTCAGGTCCATATGCTAAGTGAAATAAGCCAATCACTGAAGAACAAATATTACATGATTTCCACGTATAAGAAGTATCCAAAGTAGTCAAAATCATAGAAATAGAAAGTAGAAAGATCATTTCCAAGGAGGAAGAGAGAAGAGGGAGAGTTGGTATTTAATAGGTATAGTTTTAGTTTTCCAAGATGAAAAAGTTCTAGAGATCTGTTGTACAGCAATGTGAATATACTTAACACTATTGAACTATACACGAAAAATCTTTGAAATGGCAAATATTATGTTGCATATTTTCACCACAATAAAAATATAGCAGTAAATCACAGGAGAGCTTTTTAGTCTTATTTCCTGAGCTTATGACAGAAGTAAGGATACTTCATAAAGTAATTGCTCCCAGTAATTTTCTGCACTCTTGTTGATAAAAGTTCAATATAATTAGAAAACAGGACAAGAGTTTTGTTCCAGGAAAACTATCAAATAAAAATTCCAAGAAAATAAATGAAAATAAAAGATAAAAATTGAACCCTACATTAAAATACTTCTTCCCACAGCCATATTCCCAGGTTTAAGTATAACTTTAACATATGTGTTTTCTGATGTGTGCACATCATATTGCCTGTAAAAAAAATAAGAATAATTATCTGGAGATTTCAAGCAAAGACATTGTATAAACTGAATCATTAGGTATTTCCATTTTTGTATCTCAAGCAGCATCTTCTCATAATTAATTTCACCTATTTATGACTTATTCCCAAGTATCTTCAAAAAGGACTCCAGAAAAGTCTTACAGAGGGAAATTAACTAAAAATCTTCTGTTCAAAATATGAAAGCAGTTGTCTCCTCTCTTCCTTTGATTATAAAAATAAATTTAATGGTCACTGGAGTCTACACAAATACTGTTGTGTGTACAGTCTGGGTTTCACTTCATATTTCTGAGAACGTGTGTGTGTGACATTATTGCCTCGTTTTTCACTGGCTACAGATCCAATCTCTGTGTGGATTACTCCATTCCAAAGAACTTTGTTCCTTTTGATTTTTCATCTTCTGTTCACCTCACATTGTCAGCACTGATCCAGGCACAAGGCCTTTGAGTTGGAAATTGCCTCAGAGCATTGGGCCTGGCACATTTCTCACACACAGCTTGTGGTGTCACTGCCACATCCAGGACACAGGCAGATTGCTGCTTCTTGGGTAGACATGTTCTCTGTGTGCAGATAAAAGAAAATTATACAGAGAGAAAATGATTGGTTTCTTATAACTCTTGACTTCTTCATGCACTGATTCTGTTCAACCTTATGACTTAATGTGAACCATTACATTTCCCACTGCTGCTGAACATTATTTGATGGAGTTATGTGGTTTTCTGTTTCTTCTCTTATTTATGTTTGTTTGGGGAATTTGCAAAATGCTTTTTGATCTGCAATCAGATGAGGGTCTTTTATATTGCAAAATAATGGGACTACATGCTGCATGAACTACCTATCCTTTGTTCATTTTGCCCATTTTATTATACCCAATGGTAGCCAATAAATATGTCAACATGCTCTCATGTGAAACCTGTCAGGCTTGTGAGGCATGACTCCCCATCATTGGATAGAAATCTGAAAACAAATTTATCCCTGAAAAGAAATGAATGATAGGTTAAAGTATTTAAGTCAGCTAGGAATTGGTAGCAACAATTTTCTTAAATGGCCATATTTAAACAAAGAACACTTTTTCTGCGCTGAAATTATTAAGAAATCTCAATCTACATGGAAATCTGCAAAGTGCTGCTAGCTGCAAGGAAAAATGGCTACTGCCTAGCCTCTCAGAAGCTAAAGCCCTGGAACCTCAATCTTATCATTTGTTTAAATCAGTAAAAAACAATAACAGAAAAAAATCAGTAATCACTCTAACACTACACTGTCTAATACAGTGGCAACTAGATAGTTATTTAAATTTAAACATAAATTTAAAAGTCACCATCAGGTACACTTCAAGCTCTCAATATGTGACTAGTAGCTACCATAATGTACTATATGGATAGAGAATATTTCCTTCAATGCAAAAAGCTCAATTGGACAGCACTGTTCTAAAGCATCATGTATACACATTTGTCATCATTTTTAGTCTTGGAAATGTGCTCCACAGTCAAATTGCTAAATGCCACTTGTCTCAACCTGCACCTGTCCAATTTTAAAGAAATCTCTAATTTGAGGTAAATAACTAGTGAGAAGCTGCCTTGTGAAATATAAGAGCCACTTTCATGGTTTAAGGATTCCAAAAACATCTTTTAGAAAATACCTAATAATCCGTTTTAGACAATTGTTACATACTCTTATCTTTGTTTTTCTGAATTTCAATGAATTTAGGGAGCAAGCAGTAAACTTGTTTCCTTATTGAATATTCAGAAGGACTTTAAATAATACTAAAATATCTAGTACTAAAGAACTAAAACATGCTCCATTTGATTATTACCATGTCTTAATTATTTGAGTGTTAGCTCCCTTTCTCAATCAGAAATCCACTTCTTAAGCAATAATTTGCCTTCTTTATAAAATACAGGATGGCTTTCTTTCATAGAGGTGATAAGTGGCTTTTTATCAGTACAAAGTAAAACAGTGAGGAAATTGGTAATTAGAAGTAGAATATTTTAATGTAGAGACAATAGAAGAAGAAGAGAAATAAAGTTTTTCTGACCATGTAGGTAAAGCTGCCTATTTATCACCCAAAGAAACTTATTTCTCCCCCAAATTCACAGCCAACCATGACCTTCATCCCAATGCTCTCTTTTTCTACTCTAAAACTAACACAACAGCACACATACACACTATAGGTAGCTGGATTATTGTTTTCTAGTCACTGTTCAGCCAGACACGTATGTACAAATAGTACCTTTGAATAGAGGCTCATATTATCTACGTCAGGGTACATGTCATGTCAGAGATTAAAGAGACGCTTCACTCAGGACTACCCTACAAAGCAGTACAGGTTAAGAAATGCACATACTTTCAAAGCAACTCTAACTTTTAGCTCTGATTTCTTGGGAAACATCCTCAGCAATGGTTTTTGAAATAGAAATAGACCTTTAAGGAATCTAAGTTTAAAAATGAAATAATTTTGATCTGAACATGAATGATTCATTAGTATTTGTGTTTTTTCAAAGATCAATTTATACATGTATTTTCACTCCTGATAACATTTACCATTACTTAGCCATTTAACTCTTCAGGAAAGTTGTGAGGTGTGGTAAAATCACACACGTTTGGATCAAAAATCCTAATTAATCCTTGATACTTACTGGTTTGATGACCTTGCATAAATTTCTCTTGACCCCTCTAAAGCTCAATTTCTTCCTATAGGAAGATGAGCTTTTTGACCTCAAAGGACACCTATGGGTAGTAAATAAAATTATGCATATTGAAAATACAGTATGTATAATTTGCACTAAAAGAGAATTAATTTTTCAGGTATTTACATAATGCTACATTATTTGTAAACAATATTCCATCTTCCTTCAAGCACTACTATTTTTAGTAACATCGTATATCCAGCACTTTCTAAATCATTTATGTACATTAACTTCTCTTATTTCACACATTTTCAGATGAGGAGCCTAAGGCAATATGAGGCTAAGTAACATGCCTAAATATAGCCTAACATAGATACACATGTGTAGAAACCAAGAATTTGAATCTAAGTTTCTAGTTCCAAAAACCTTGTTTGTGCAGCTTCTAGGTAGAAGGAAATTTGATATTTAGCGGATGCATATGCAAAGTCTCGGGAAAGAGGTATCTTGGCACCAATAAGGTAGAAAATCTGTTGGCAATTAGCATTGCCTTCTGACTTGTCAAATTGACCTTCTCTGGATGTTGAAGTCATTTTTGTCATTGTTAGGTGCTGTTGAGTCAGTGTCCAACTCATAGCAACCCCATGTATGAAAGATGAAATACTATTGTCATGCTTCTCTCCTATTCATATGGTTTTCAACGGCTGGTTGTTCTTTGGGCTTGGGCTACCGGGTCCTTCTCCCAAGCCTACAACACCTGGTATTCCCAGGCATTCTCCCATCGAAGTAATAACCAGGTCCTACCCTGCTTAACTTCCACGATCTGATGCCACAGAAGTACCACTGCAGGTACATTAAAGTCATGGAGTATGTCTAATTCATACCTACTTGTTCACCAGCTAAGACAGTGTCGTTTGAGCTTATTATTGGCTTTCATTAAATGTTTCTTAAACTGACCTAAATTTTGTTTTCTTCTATTTCTTCAAGGATAATTACTGAAACTTATGGAGACCTGTAAGGTCTTTTTCTTCTAGAATATGGAATTTTATTTGAGGATTGTTAAAAAGAATAAAATGTTAAACAATAAACAGTGTATACACCAAAATACACACATACACACACACACACACACACACACACACACACACGCACACACTTTTCATCATATGGTCGTGCATTTTAATGGTTTAACAATTAACAACGATTAAGAGAAGCAAAAAAGTTCCATTTTACTCAGCTGCACAACAATTTCTAAAAATTGCTTTGCAATTTCAGTAATTTCCACTTTTTATTTTCTGAATGAGCATCGGGTTAGTAGTAAATCAAGAGCAAAATTAAAATTTGGCCACCACCTGCCAGAATTATCACTCTGCAACATGAAAATTCAAAAGAGATAGAAAACTCAAGGTTAATAAGATTATCACTATCCTTTTTGTTTTGGATATATGTATCTAAATCTGTGCCTTTCTTCACTGAGCAGAAGATTGTAATCATTGCTAAAGTCTCAGGTTTTTGCTTCTCTGCACAAAAACGAAATCAGTGGTGTGTAGCTGAATGCATTCCAGACAGCAATAGCATATCATTAGCATATCAGTGACAGCAACAAAAAATACATGAAAACAGAAACATTGCATGCAAATGAAGACATGTAAGGGGTTTCACAAAAGAAAAACTGTTCTCCTTGCTTCTTTTGGAATAGATTTTTGCATTATCCATTATCATGTGACAGAGCCTAAGTCTTCAAAACCTGAAAGTCTTAGGAAATAAAATAGACTAGGACCTGAGAAATCTAGACATCCCTCCTATGTCATACTACATTCCAGAGCATATGATAATCTCCCAGGACTCCAAACTTTATCATATATCTGATTAAAGCTAAAATTTCTCTTTATTAAGCATTAAGAAATGAACCTCCAGTGAATCCTGGAGAATTTGCTCTTAATACATGCCTACTACAAGAACAGGGAGAAGGACCCATCAACCCATTCCTAAAATTCAATCAGTCATTGAAAACCCTATGAATAGCAGAGAACCACTGACAATAGTGTTTCACCTGTTGTACGTAGGGTCACTATGAGTCAGTTACCAACTTGACAGCATGTAACAACCTATCATTAGAAGAACAGAAGTCTGTTAGAATGCATACACACACATGCATATTTACACACACACATATACACATGTTGAGTGAAAGAGATTCAAATGTAACAGAACTTTATTTCTCCCTCCCTAGTAGTCCAAACACACATGTTGATTGTCAACAGACAGTAGAAGATATGATTTACTTAATCTTTCCAAGATGGGATAATCTTTCCATTTTGCACCTTTTCAATCTCTTTAGGGTCTAATTATCATTTATATCCAGTAGCAGAAGGGTAAAGAGCAAGGAGGAGTCATGTGGGAAGTTTTATGGATGGTGATATTTCCTTACCTAGAGACACCACTCATATCCCATTGGTTACAATGAAGTCATATGCCCACACCTAACCACAAGACAGGGCTGCAGTTTAGCTCAGTTGGTAGAGTGCTGCTCCTCACTCTCTGAGGACCTGGGTTCGATTCACAGCACCACAAAAATGAGAGAAGAATGTGGCAGTCCACTCCCTGAAACAATCCTGAAATAGTCACCCATTAAAAATCCTATGAAAATTGCTATGTGTTGGACCTGACCTAATGGCACCTAACAACTACCCACAAGATAGGCTGGGAAAATGTAGTCTAGCAGTGTGTCCAGGAAGAGGAGGAGACAGGCTTTTGGTGAGTATCTAGTAATATCTATCATATTAGGACTCTCTACACCTCATCTGGCGTGAATTATTGCAACTTTCTCCTAGTATTTTCTTTAGCATAGGAAGCCACACTTTTCTCAATGGAAAGCACTCCACTAATAAATAAAAAGTGACTACTCCTTTAGAGCCTGCAGCCATACCATTGTGGTGTCCAGTCTCATCAGATCTCAGAAGATAAGCAGAGTGGGGCCTTGTTAGTACTTGGATGAGAGACCACCTGGGAATTCCAGGTGCTGTAGGCCTGGGAGAAGAACATGGCAGCCCACTCCCAAAAAACAATCAGCAATTGGAAACCATATGAATAGCAGTGAAGCACTGACATAGGGCTGGACATGGCACAGTATCGAGTAGTGTTTGTGTTTTTTTCTGTTCTACGTATGGTCACTATGAGTCAGACCCAACTTGATAGCACCTAACAACTACTCCTTCAGAACCACAGCAAGCCATTCTGCACTGCTGTAGTTTGATTTCCATCTCACTCTTCCTAGAAGAATTCTAAATATTATATTTACAGTTTAAGTGTGTATGTGTGTTTAATAAATTAAAAGATGAAAAGAAAATTTTTATTTCATTCTTATCTATAGTGATTTTAAATTTTCATTTTATAAAGGATCTCTTTTAGAAGTAAAATCAAAGAAAAATTGGAATCTGCTTTTGAAAAATATGAGTCATTCATCTGTACTTCTGACAAACAAACAAAGACTGGGAAAATATTGATCATGTCCTATAAAAGTCATGAAAGAAAAGCCTTTCTCCAAATGGCATACATAGTTCATGATGAACATTTAACCTGAAACTAAAAATTTCTAACATGTTTAGGTGTGAGCATGACCCATGTTTAATCAGCACACAGAAAAAATTTTTATGAAGTTCAGAATGCTTTTATGCTAGTACATTCTCCTTTAGTTAATTAGACCTTATTTCTGAACCTATGACGCATGCTCTAAACTATTCATAAAATATATTTGAGGAACAGATTGAGGTTCTATTATTTATAACTCAGTCAAGATCTCAAACTGACTAGATTGTAAACCTGCTGATACAGTAGCTTTTCTTATCATTCTTCAAGTTGTTGATACTAGTTTCTAATTTATGTGCAAATTGCATTTGCCTAATGCATACAGTAACTTTTTTCTTTTTTCTTTTAGTAGTCTCCTATACAGTGTGGCTGAAAGCACTTATTCCTGCATCTTATAAAAAGATGATTTATCAAATAGATTTATTTATTTTCTCTATGTTCTCTGTTAATCTTCAGATACCCCTTCCATAGACTGAAATGACTTCATATCATGAACTAAATGTTCACCAGAAAGCAAAATCTCCTATGTCCTAACCATATTTAACTCACCTGAGAGAAATACATATTGCTTCTATGACTTATGTTAACAGAACAAAAATCAAGACTTCAAGATTCCATTTTAAATATTCGAACTTTCTGCCTGGCGCGGTAGTGCACACCTGTAATCCCAGTGGCCTGGGAAGCCAAGGCAGGAGGATGGCAAGTTCGAGACCAGAGGCAGTCTGAGTAACTTAGCGAGACCTTGTCTCAAAAAGTAAAAAAAAAAAAAAAAAAAAAAAAAAAAGGGCTGGGGGCGCAACCCAGTGGTCCAGCACTTGCAAAGCATGCAGGTGCGAGGACCTGGGTTCAACCCCCAGTACCGAGAAAAAAAAAAAAACTAACTTTCTTGGCATTGTGATCTGTCACTTGGTGTCCATTTACATTCTTTAAAAGGAATACAAAATTCTTTTGGAGTAGATTCACCACCTAACTGCAATATGCTTTCATTCTCTTTGCTATTGTCATTGGTTTTGTTTGACACAGGGTCTCACTTTGTAGCCTAGGCTGGCCTCGAATTTTCGATCCTCCTACATCTGCCTCCTGAATGCTGGAATTAACAGGGGTGCACCACCACGTCTGGTTCTATACCTTCACTCTGGTAGGGACTATCTGAGAAACTAGGAATCAAAAATAAATAGTCATTGTTCCAGGAAAGTGCACAGTCCAGCAGATATGATGGGCATCTAAAAAAATCACTCCTCTCACCAAGATTCCCAGCCTCAAGTGTTCTAGAAATACTGTCAAATAGTACAGTCATTGGTGAGATCCTCAAAATGATTAAAAGCCTCAAAACATGTCAGAAATAATTTCAAAGTGTCACTCTTATACAATAACAATTTCGCAGGACTGTAGGCAAATTTTAATTCTCTCTATTTTCTTGGCAACTATAGTATTCTGTTGCTGTTTAAATAGACTGCCCTGACCATATTCTTTTACATATTCACTAGAAAATGTTAGCAGAAATTCCAGTAAACATGGAAATCTTTTATGGGACTGGGCCACTTACCTACCAGAAAAATGTGTATTGGATAATGACGAACATAAAAAATAAATTGTTATGATGTTTGGGCCATTGTAAATTTGAGGATTGTTTGTTATCACTGTCTAACGTTCTCTAAAACTACATTCATAATCCTTTACTCTTATGTTTTTGCTACATTATTCATCCTTATTGAAGCAGACCCAAAAAGATCACAGGAAAGAGGCGTAAATAGCCTTCACAGAAACAACTGCCTTGTCTCTCCGATCATGACGACTCCTTCTTCCCCAAAGAACTGTACACATTCTTCTTCCTCCCACCTTCTGACAGGAGCCACCTCCCCAACAATCTTGTTCATACATTGTTAGACATGGCTCTCTAATCAGTGTAGATTCATACTTCTCACTGATTATCTTACTTCCGAAAAAGAGGACTAGAAGTACTGCATCTAATTCTGGACCTGATGGAGTCACTAGACTTAAATTCCTTTCCCTATTATCCTTCAGGGAAGTCCTGGTGTGGAGCTGTGATGTTGGCATAAGTCTACTTTCTAGACAGAACCATCTGTAAAAACTAGTTTAATATTTTTATTCTTCTTCAATTAATTTTGTATAAGAAGCTACCCATGAGGGAACGGGATTTATTTAAGGGGAAAGAGGTGGTGCAGCTTGAATAGATCCGCTGAGTCGGAGCACTCACTCTTCCAGGTGACTTGTGCCTCTGGGTCCTTCTCAAGCTGCTGATGTGCTGCCACATCCCAGGGATCAGCCATCAGAGGTATGACAGTTTATTGCACACATTCATCCTCAAAATGAAGTTATTTGCCTTTCCTGGAATAAACATTCCCAGGAAATTTCTTGACTGCTTGCACTTGTAACCTCCTCTCTATCTGCCCACTTATCAATGACTTATTCTCTGCCAGGAATGCTTTACAGTATTTTAGTGAATAACTCATTTTATAGTAAAATAAGTGAGGTACTGGGCACATGTTGATAGGTTTCACTAAATCTAACATGTACCTCAACATCCAGAGCAATAGTTTTATAGAACTGTGGAGAACCCAACTGGGAGTAACCGTTTGTAAAATGTTGCACTTATTCTAAATAGGGTTATTAGATAAAATACAGGACACTCTGCTTTGAATCTCAGATAACAAATTATTTTAGTACAAGTATGGACCAAATGTTACATGGATATAATTATACAGGTTTAGCCTCTCAAATCCAGTCTGAAATGCTCCAAAATCTGAAACTTTTTGAGGACCAACATGACACCACAAGTGGAAAATTCACATCATAATGCCACATTTCATGCACAGAACTGTTTAAAATATTCTACAAATTAAATTCCAGCTATGTGAATCAGGTGCATATGAAACAAATGAATTTTATGCTTAGCCTTGGATCCCATCCCAAAAATATCTCATTATGTCTATTCAGATATTTGAAAATATTAAAATTCTGAAATCTGAAACACTTCTGATCCCAAGTCTTTCAGGTAAGGGAAAGTCAGTGTGTACCAAAAATGTATTTGTTGTTTCTGTAAAACCAAATTTAGCTAGGGATCCTGTATTTTTATTTGCTAAATTGGGAAATACTAAATCTATAAGACAACTCATGATCTAGACCTTCAACAAATATGTCATGCCATTTCTTTCATTACCAGCACACAGGACCTCAATAATCAAGAATGGAAGTAGAAAAGTACTGATTACATCAAATAGCACATTAGAAAACAATTTTCCATATCTATAATTTTTTTCCTGCTTGTTTAGAAGTCATGGCTACCAATAAAGGAATGGTTCCAACCAGAGAACATAATAATGATTATACTGAACTGAAAGATGAGGATCTTCACAATAAGAAATCAAAGGGCAAAAAATAAGTCTGCATCATCCCTGGCACTCTGGTTTTGTATTGCTGTGTAACAAGCCATCTCAGAATTAGTGACTTCAAGGAACAGAAACATTTTATTTGCTCAAAAAAATAAAATCTTCATTTGGCCAGGTCAATGAGGACATGTCATCTCTGCTCCACTCAGAGCCAGCTTGGATTGTTCAAAGTTTGGTGGGTGGAATTAACTGATAGTCACTCATGTCTGGGAGTTGGTGCTGATGGTAGGTTGACACCTCAGGTCAGACTCAGAAGCATCAATATGTAGTCTTTCCATGTTATCACATGGCTTTCTCATAGCATGGTGGCAGGGTTCCTAAGGAGGCAGTATCCCAAGAGAAGAAAAATCGGTAATGATGAATACCTTTTCTAATTCAGCTTTAGAAATCAAGCAGGGTCACTTTGGTCACATACTATTTGTTAAGACAAATAGTAAGTTACAGTTGTTGTTGCTGTTTTTAGGTGTTGCAGAGTCAGGTCCAACTCATAGGGTTTACAATGGCTTCTTGTTTCAGAATTGCTTGGGGAGTGGATTGCCATTTCCTTCACCCATTTTTGTAGTGCTGGAGATCAGACATAGATCCTCAGAGAGTATGGAGCAACACTCTACAAACTGAGCTAAACCCCAGACCCAAGTTACAATGGTTAATACAAAATAGTAGTACAAATTATAAGGCTGCCCCAAATTCAAGAGAAGAAGAATTAGACTCTACCACATCATAGCAAAGAAATTGAGGGCATTTTTAAACCACCAAAGTCATCCATCTATCCATAAGGTATTTTTATTTCTTCCTCCTTTGCCTCCTCAAAGTAGTTGTTATTGTTAGATGCCATTGAGTCAGGTCCAACTCATAGTGACCCTATGTACAACCAAATGAAACACTCCCTGTTTCTGTGCCAGGCACATGATCTTATCTATGTTTAAACCCATTGTTGCAAACACTGTGTCAATCCATCTAGTTGCGGGTTTTCCTTTTTTTCATTGACCTGCCACTCTCCCAAACATGATGTCTTTATCTAGGGATTGATCTCTCCTGACTACATGTCCAAAATATGTAAGACACAGTCTAGCCATCCTTGCTTTCAAGGAGCACTCTGGTTGTACTTCTTCTAGGATAGATCTGTTGGTTCTTTTGGCAGTCCATGGTATATTCGATAGTTGTCTCTAGCACCATAATTCAAAAGCATCAATTTTTTTCCTGTCTCCCTCATTTAGTGTCCAGCTTTCACAACCATGTGATGTGACTGAAAATAGCATGGCATGAGTTAGGCCCATCTTCATCTTCAATGTGACATCTTTATTCTTCAATACTCTAAAGAGATCTCTTGACGCAGCTTTTCCCAGAGAAATGCATCTTTTTTGATTTCTTGACTGCTGCTTCCATGGGTGTTGATTATAGAGCCAAGCAAAGCAAAATCATAGACAACCTAAATCTTTTCTCCATTTATTGTGAAGTTGCATACTGACCCAGTCATAAGGATTTTTGTTTTGTTGATGTGTAGTCACAACACATACTGAAGGCTATGATCTTTGATCTTCATCAGTAAATTTTTTAAATCTTCTTCATTTTCAGCAAGCAGAGTTGTGTCATCTGCATAATGCAGGTTGTTATTGAATCTTCCTCCAGTCCTGATGCCATGTTCTTCCTCATAAAGTCCAGCTTCTTATGTTTTTGCTCAGCATATAAATTAAAGAGATATGGTGAAAGTATATAGCCCTGATGCACACCTTTCTTGACTTTAAGTCAAGCAGTGTTTCCTTGTTCTGTTCAAATGTCTGCCTCCTGATCCATGTACAGATTCCTCATGAGTACAATTAAATGCTCTGGTATTCTCATTCTTCACAATATTATCCATAATTTATTATGATCCATACAGTCAAATGCCTTTGCATGGTCAATAAAACGTAGACAGACATCTTTCTGATATTCTCTGATTTTGGCTAATATCCACCTGACATAAGCAATGATGTCCTGGTTCCCTACCCTCTTTTGAAACTGGCTTGGTTTTCCAGCAATTCTCTATTTATGTACTGCTGCAGTCACTTTTGAATGATCATTAGTAAAATTTTGCTTGTGTGTGATATTAATGATATTATCTCATAGTTTCCACATTCATTTGGATCCCCTTTTTTGGGAATAGGCACAAATATAGATCTCTTTCTGTCAGTTGGCCAAGTAGCTGTTTTCCAAATCTGTTGGCATAAACATGTTAACACCTCCAGTGCTGCATCTGTTTGTTGAAACATCTCTATTGGTATCCCATCAATTCCTGGAGCCTTGTGTTTCACCAGTTCTTTCAAGGTGGCTTCCACTTCATCCTTCAATACCATTGGTTCCTCTTCATATGCAGCCTCTTGAAATGGTTGCTCATCTACCAATTCTTTATAATGACATGTGCAAAGAGCTAGAGACAGAAAACCAAAAGGGAAACACACGCTCTGTGTTTCTCTCTAATCTATAGCAATTCTGAAATCCAATCAGGCAAACAGTTTCCATGATCTTGAATAGAGATCAATGTTAAATCTGGAAGTGATTCTCCATAGATATTGTCTCTATTCTGTGAGTTTTTGATTTACCCTCTGTTCCTGCACAGATTTCAGGAATCCAAAGTTCTCCCTTGTATTTTGCACTGTCTCTGTCTTATTCAGTTCATGTTGGCAATGTTTCTACCCCGACAATTTTCTTAAATTCTTTGTGATTTGCCTTGAGTCTTACTGGGTTCATTCCTTTAGATAAAAGTTGCACTTACAAATTTCATGGGAATAAACCCTTCTGTAAATTGGGCTTGCTGTATTGTTGTTGTGAGATAATATTTTTGTTACTGTTCAACACTCTAAAGAGGTCTTTTTACAAAAGAAAAGGATCTATATGTCCATAAGATTACTAAAAGAACTTTTGTTTGTTTAGGTACAAATCCATATCCTTTAGAGGTTTTACCAGAATTTTACACTCATGCCCTTGGCTTCACTTTTAGGTGATATAGGAACCTGGTTGTCATATCTGCCCAGAAGCTATTTGCTTTTAGATTTAACAGAGTTTGCCATCTGGAAAAACTGAAAGTGAAAAACAGTTTGTTTTTGTTTTTAAATGTAGAATATTTTGTGTCCTTAGCATTTCTTTCTTCATCTTATCCCTCCTCTCTCTCTTCTAACATTCAGTATACTATAGGCAGCTGGGGAAAAAAACAGGAAATATCTTCAACATTATGTCCATCTAGTTTATCTTCTATTTTCTGTATTGCTATAGATAACAGTGTTGCTAAGCTTTCCACTGCCACATAGCTAGAGCCTCTTTTTCTCCAACTTACAGTAACATTTTCCTTAATTTTTGTTAAGTCTTCTCATAACAATCTTGTTAATGGCCATCAGTCTTCAGTGATATTCTTTTCAAAGTCATCTAAGCTCTCATTGATATTATCCTCATGGTCCTCTGCTATTCCACCTATAACCCAATTGCAAATATGTTGTTGTTGTTAAATGCCATTGACTCAAATTCAATTCATATTGACCCTATGTACAACAGGACAAAACACTATCCAATACTGTGCCATGCACATGATCTTCTTATGTTTGAGCCCATTGTTGCCAACATTGTGTTTCTTCTCATTTTGAGTTGCACCACATCAGCAGAAGGAAGTCTCAGGGGCTTTATTCCATTCCCATCATGAAAGTCAACTCTACTTTGAGGTGGCAACTCTTCCCCAGTTGTTTCTTGAATGCATTCCAGCCTGGGACAGGGCTTATTTTCCAACACTATATTTGACAGTGCTTCTCTTCTATTCACAGGGCTTCCAATGGCTATTTGGTTTGGGAGTGGACTGCCCAGTCCTTCTCCCTCATCTGTCTTAGTCTAGAAGCTCAGCTGAAACCTGTTCACTGGTATCTGAAATACCAGTGGCATAGATTTCAGCATCACAACATGCAAGACCCCACAGCACAACAAATGGAAAGATACATGAAGGTATTGTAAATTTATTATCACATATTTATTATGTTTCTGTTATGCCCACACCCTTCTTCCAAATACCAAAATGTGACCTCTATTTATTACTGAGTAATAAACCATTCCAAAATGTAAGTGTAAAACAATAACAAAAAGGCATATAAGTACTGTTTATCTTTATAATTTAGTTTGTAGTTAATTTGCAATGTGATTGCAATTAACCTAAAATAGTTAATATATTACCAATGCAGTTTTTGAAAAGAACAATAACACTGATAAATCTCTACCCAGACTAAGCTGAGAAAGGGGGGCCATGAATTACTAATATCACAAACTAAAGAAGGGACATCAGTGCTTATCCCATAAACATTAAAAACCAAGGAGATCAGATACTTCTACTATAAAAACTTTACAACACTAAAGAAGGAAATTGAAGAAGTCACTAGAAGATGTAAAAGTCTCCCATGCTCATGTATCAAAAGAATTATTGTCAGAATGGCTATATTACCAAAAGCAATTTACAGATTCAATACAGTCCCAATCAAAATTCCAATGACATTGTTCACAGAAATAGTAAAACAATATTAAAGCTCATATAAAAGCACACACAAAAAAACAAATAACTAATGTAGTCCTAATCAGAAACAGCATTTCAGGATGTATAATGCCTAATTTCAAATTATACTACAGAGCCATAGTAACAAAACCTTCATGGTACTGGTATAAAAATAGACATGTAGACCAACAGAATACAATAGAGGATCCAGAAATAAATCAATGCAGCTGCATCCACGTCACTAGATAAAGGTACCAGAAACATAAGTTGGAGAAAAGATATCCTCTTCAACAAAGGGATATTCTCATATAGAAAACTGAAATTAGATTCCTATCTCTCTGTACAAAAATCAGTCCAAAATTGATCAAAGACCTAAATGTAAGACCTGAAACCTTGAAATTGCTAAAGGAAAACACTTCAAGACATAAGTGTAGGGAAGGACTTTCTGAACAGGACCCCAATAGTACAGGAAATAATAACAAGAATTGACAAATGGGATTGCATGCAATTAAAAAGCTTTTGCACAGCAAAGGTCACAATTAACAGAATGAAGAGACAGAATGGGAGAAAATATTTTCAAGCTATCCATTGGATAAGGGATTAATATCTAAAATACATAAAGGGCTTAAAAAATTAAACACCATAAAAGTAAATTATCCAATCAAAAAATAGACAAATGACTTGAACAGACATTTCCCAAAAGAAGAAATGCAAATGGCCAATAAACATATGAAAAAATTAGCCATCAGAGAAATGTAAATCAAAACTATATTGAGATACCATCTCACTCCAGTCAGAATGGCTACCATCAACAAAACAAACAACAACAAATGCTGGCAAGGATACATGGACAAAGGAATCCTTGTAAACTGCCAGTGGAAGTGTAGGTTGGTGCAATCACTATGGACATCAGAATGAAGTGTCCTCAAAACACTAAAAATTATAATACTGTATGACCCTGCTACACCATTCCTGGATACATATGTAAAGGAATATAAGTCAACATACCATAGAGATACCAGTTCGTCCATATTTATCGCGATGCTAATTATAATAGCCAACATATGGAATCAATCTAGTTGTCCCTCAACAGAAGAATAAGGAAAATATTGTATATATGAACTATGGAATTGTATTCATCCACAAAGAATGAAATTATGGCATTTTATTGGAAAATAAATGGAACTAGAGGTCATCATTTTTAGTGAAATAAGCCAGACCCAGAAAGACAAATATCACATGTTTTCTTTCATATGTGGATGCTAGATTTCAATATATATTGAATATTTTATTATATGAATCATGAAAATAGTAAGGGAACTAAATAAGGGCAGAAAGTGACTAAAGAGAAGGGGAGGGGCTATAAGAAAGGTTAATGAGGGAAAGGAAGAGAAATATCACATTTTGCTCTCGAAGGCAGAACCTGGATGTGTGTGTGTGTGTGTGTGTGTGTGTGTGTGTGTGTGTGTGGTACAAATATACCCATACATACACAAGACTTTCAAGCTGAAAAAGGACCATTGGTGGGGCAGAAGGAGATCAAATGGGGGAATGGATGTCATGAAAAGATAAAGGGGGAGCTGGGCACGGTGGGACATGACTGTAATCCCAGCAGCTTGGGAGGCAGAGGCAGGAGGATCTCAAGTTAGAGACCAGAGGCAGTCTGCATAACTTAGTGAGACCCTGTCTCAAAAAAGTTAAAAAAAAATGGGCTGGGGGTGCAGCTCAGTGGTCTAGAACTTACAGAGCATGCAAGCGCAAGGCCCTGGGTTCAACCCCCAGTACCACAAACAAAAACAAAAACAAAAAAAATGTAAAGGGAGAGGTGAGTATGAGCAATGTGCAAAGATGTGTATGCAGATACAGAAAAATCTCAATAAATTGAGCAAAACAGGGTTGGGCACCATGCTACATGCCTATAATCCCAACAAATCAGGCTGAAGTAGGATAGCAGGTTTGATTCCAGAGGTAGCATGTACAACTTAGACCCTGTCTGAAAATTTAAAAAAGAAAGAAAAATAAAGAAAAAAGAAAAACTATAAGCAAACTGGATCCAACAATGTGTAAAACATTATACATCACAATCCCAACTGTTTCAAGAAATTGGGATTTTTTTTCCCCAGGTATGTAAGGCTGGATCATTCCAAAAATCAGCTGATGTAATTCATCACACTAATTGCACGATGTTCTCTGCTGAAGAAGAAAAATCATGTGGCCTTATCAATAGATACAGAAAAAACATTTGAAAAAATCCAGCACCCATTCCTGATAAAATATATCAAAAAACTGTTAATAAAAGGAACTTCCTCAATGTGATAAAGAAAATCTATACAATACCCAAAGCTATTGTTGTTGTTGTGAGGTGCCTTCAAGTCAAGTCCAACTCATAGCAACTCTGATAGGGTTTTCAATAGGCGATTGTTTCTGGATTGCTTTGGGAGTGGATTGCCAGGTCCCTCTCCTGTTTTTGTGGTTCTAGGGATTGAAATCAGGCTTTCAGGGCATGCAGAATAGCACTCTACCAACTAAGCCAAACCCATGTTGTTGTTGTTAGGTGCTGTGGAGGCAGTGTCCTACTCATAGCGTCCCTACTTACAACAGGCAAAACACTATTGTCAGTGCTTCTCTGCTATTCACAGGGTTTTCAATTGTGGATTGATTTTAGGGAGTGGGTTGTCAGGTCCTTCTCCCAAGCCTACAGCACCTGGTATTCCCAGGTGGTATCCCATCCAAGTACTAACGAGGTCTGAAACTGCTTAGCTTCTGAGATCTGATCTGATCTGATGGGATTGGATGCCACAGTGCTATGGCTGCAGGCAAGCTAAATGTGAAAGCTAATGGTGAAAAACTATGTGCTTTCCCTCTATGATCAGGAATAAGACAAGGATATCTCTTAGCACCACTCCACTCACTGTCTTACTGTAAGTCTTTGCTAATGCAGTAAAATGAGTAAAAGAAATAAAAGGTACAAAATTTGGAAGGTAAGAAATGAACCTGTCTTTGCAGGTGATATGATTGTGCAGAAAATTAGAAAGAGTAGGCCAGAAAACAAAAAACCCTCTTGGTACTAATCAGCAATTATTACAAGAAGGCAGAATATAATGTTAATGTACAAAAATCATTTACTTTATGATATGTCATTAATGAACAATTGGAACTTGAAATTAAAACATGACAACATTTATGTTAGCACCTTCCAAAATGAAATATTTAGCTATTAATATGACAAAATATGTAGTAGGTCTATATGAGGAAAACCACAAACTCTGATGAAAGAAATTGAATATCTAAATAAGTGAAGCCAGTATGGTGGTGCACACTTACAATCCCAGCACTTGGGAAGCTGAGGCAGGCAAATCAACTTGAGCTGGAGGCCAGCCTGATCTACATAGCAAGTTTCAGGCCAATCTGTTCTCATCAGCAAGACCCTAACTCAAAAAAAGAAAAAAAATTTTAATTAAAAAAAAAAACCCTAGATAGATAGATATTCTATGTCCATGGATAGGAAAGAGTGAAATATTCTCAACTCAATCTATACATTCAGTGCAATCACAGTCAAAATTCCAGACAGATATTTTGTGGATATTGACAAATCAAAATAGAATAGATCCATAATTGATAATAACAGAAGCAAAAACAGGATTGACACCACCCAACATTAAGACAGTGTAGTACTGGTAAAAAAAAAAAATAGACAAATAGGTCAATGGAACAGAATAGAACCCAGAAATATGTGCACACAAATATTGTCAAACAATCTTTGGCAAAGCGCCAGGCACTGTGGCATACACCTATAATCCCAGAAACTTGGGAGGTGAAGGTAGGAGGATCACAAATTTGGGGTCAAAAACAACTTATGCAACTGAGTGAGACTCTGTCTTAAAACAAAAAATAGAAAAGGGCTGGAGGATATAGCTCAGTGGTAGAGCACTTGTATAACATATATGAAGTCCTACATTCACATTCCCCGTATTGGAAAAACAAGCAAACAAATAATAACAAAACGGGCTGGGATTTAGCTCAGTTGGTAGAGCACTGCTCTGCAGTCTCTGAGGTCCCGAGTTCAATTCCCAGCACCGCAAAAATGGGAGAAGGGCCTGGCAATCCACTCCCAAGGCAATCCTGAAACAGCCATTGAAAACCCTATGAGGGTCGATACCGACTCAAGGGCACCTAACAACAACAACAACAATAAAAACTTTGGCAAAGGAACAAAAGCCTTTCAATGGAGAAGTGCTAGTCTTTTCTTTAAGTAATACTGGATATCTACATTTCAGAAAAATAACCTAGACACAGACCTTACAGCTCTCACAAAAAAATTAATTTAAAATGGATCACAGACAAGTGCAAAGGTAAAAGATAAATTAGGGGGAAATCTGGGTGATCTTGAGTTTAGCAATGATTTTTAAGATATAAAACCAAAAGCATGATGCTTGAAAGAAAAAAAATTGATAAATTGGACTTTGTTAAAATTAAAAACTTTTGCTCTGCCAAAGACTTGTTTAAGGAATGAAAAGACAAGCTACAGACTGGGATAAAATCTTTGCAAAACACATATATGTTAAAGGACTTAGAATCAAAATATCCAAAGAACACTTAAAACGCAACAATAAGCAAACAATCCAATTAAAAAATGGGCAAAAGATCTGAACAGACACCTCATCAAAGATATACAGATGGCAAATAAGCATATGAAAATATGTTCAACATTATATATCAGTATGAAACTGCAAATTAAAACAATAAGATGCCACTACACATATTTTTAAATGTACAAGGGTTTGTTTTAATCAGATATGTTAGAACATGCAGATACAGAAATAACTGTTATAGAGGAAGGCATTTTTATACATATATGTCCCTAGAAGGAGCAGGCACATGGCCTGCCACACAGACACATGCAGGCACCACCAGGGTCAGCCAGCAGGCACAGGAAACAAGGGGAGAGCATTTGCAAAAAGCCTTTACTATAGTTCTAACAGAAAGAAATGGACCAAGCAAGGTAAATAGGTTCAAGATTGGTTAGTTTGAATAATTTCAATGAGTTCTGAGGTATAGTATCTGTCTTGAAATGTCTGGTACCTGGCTCTAGATTGATTAGGGTAGGAGAATTTTGACTTCATATGCAAAAGTTCCGTAGAAGAGATGGCTGGAAATTGTGGATTTGGGATTGGTTGATTTACATAAGAAAGGCACACTCAGGAGGGAGTTGTGATCTCTAGGAATTAGCTAGACTTTGGAGGAGCAGTGTTTCTCAGCAAGTCCTTACATGTCAAAGTATCATAAACTATAGAAAATTAAAAACAAAATTAATACTTCATACCCATCAGAATACGTAAAGATCAATGCTCTCAAGAACATGGGAGACAGGAAAAGAATTGATATTTTTGAATTATGGTGCTGGAGACGTCCATTGAATATACCATGGACTGCCAAAAGATCCAACAGATCTATCCTAGAAGAAGTGCAACCAGAGTGCTCCTTGAAAGCAAGGATGGCTAAACTGTGTCTTACATATTTCAGACATGTAGTCAGGAGAGATCAATCCCTGGAGAAAGACATCATGTTTGGGAGAGTGGCAGGTCAACACAAAAAAAGAAAACCCTCCACCAAATGGATTAACACAGTGTCTGCAACAATGGGCTTCAACATACATAAAATCGTGTGCCTGGCACAGATTCGGGAAGTGTTTTGATCTGCTATACATAGGGTCACTATGAGTGGGACTTGACTTGGCATCACCTAACACCACCACCACCACCACCACCACTAACATTTATAGCTACTTTGGAAGCAGTTTGGCTATTTCTTATAAAATTAAACATAGACTCATCATAAGAATGTTTAACCAGCCGAGTGCGGTGGTGCACACCTGTAATCCCAGCAGCTCGGGAGGTGGAGGCAGGAGGATCTCAATTTCGACCAGAGGCAGCCTACGTAATTTAGCAAGATCCTATGTCAAAAAGTAAAAAAATGGGCTGAGGGAGCTGCCCAGTGATCCACCACTTGCAGAGCATGTAAGCACGAGGCCTTAGGTTCAACCCCCAGTACCGTAAAAAAAAATAAAAAGGTTTAATCACCCTGCTGAGTTTTACCTAAATGAGTTGAAAATTTATACAATAATCTGCACTTGAGTATTTGTAGCAACCTTATTCAAATTTGCCAAAAATTGGAAGCAACCAAGATGCCATTCAAAGTGTAAATGGATAAACCAAAATGTAGTACATCCATATAATGAAATAGTATTCAATGTTGAAAAGACATGTGCTATCAAGCCACAAAAAAACATAGAGGACCCTTAATGTATATTACTGATTGAAAGAAGTTACTCTGAAAATAGTACACAGTGTATGATTCTGCTATCTGACATTGTGAAAAAAAAAAATATATGGAAACAGTAAAAGATCAGAAGTTGCCAGAGATTTGGAAGTGGGGAAGAGAGGAATAAATAGATGAGGCACATAGCATTTTTAAGGTGCTGAAACTATTCTGTATGATGCTATAATGATGAATATTATTATACATTTGTCAAAAAACCCTGTAGAATTGTACAAAACAAGGAGTAAGTCCTAATGTAAATAATAATCTTTAGTTAACTCATAGCAACCCTATGTACAACAGAACAAACACTATTGTCAGAACTTTTCTGCTATTCATAGGCTTTTCAATGGCTGATTGTTTGGTGGGGGGGCGGGAGTGGGCTGCCAGGTCCTTCTCCCAAGCGTACAGCATCTGATGTTCCCAGGCAGTCTCCCATCAAGTACTAACCAGGCCCAACTCTGCTTAGCTTCTGAGATCTGATGGGATTGGACACCACAGTGGTATAGCTACAGGCTTTAGTTAATAACAGTGTATCAATATTGATTCATTGATAATAATAACTTACCATCCTAATACAAGATACCAATAATAAGGAAACCTGTATTGGCAGATATGGAATATGAAAGAACTCTCTTTATTTTCTATGATATTTTTCTTTATACCTAAAGGTCCTCCAAAATATAAAAAATAAGAATCTTAAGAGCAGTTTATAGTGACACCTACCTGTAATCATAGTTACTTAGGAAGCTGAAGTAGGAGACTGAGCAAAGGAGTTCAAGGCTAGGCTGGGCAATGAAAAAGACACCATCAGAAAAGAAAAGCAAACAGAAGGGAGAGGAGAAGAGAATAGGA